>JAOXYD010245313.1:0-16791 GCA_028565735.1 Pinacopodium congolense
CAACGGCACCCTACATAGGGGGTCGTTGTATGTTGACTTTTGAGTTGACTTTTTACACAACTTTCATATTTTGACTCCAATCTTCATGTTTAAGCTCCCTTATGCAAAGTAAACATAATAACATATAAATAGAACATTTAAGAACTAAAATAGGGTTAAAATTAACATCAAATAACATCCAAGAATACTACAAATTTAACCCCTAACACTTATGAGTTGTAATACTAATAAAATCAATATCCTAATAAGCCTTCTTATGTTTCTTAAAGTTAGTATCCTTAATAGGCTTCTTATTATTCCTATAGAGCTTAATTTCCAACTCCTTTTTACTTTTAACTTAATTTCCAAATTCTTGCTCCTTTGGTTCCTCTTACATGATATTAGGTGATTCAATTTGCTTATATTTGATATCGGATTCAACCAACTACCCTATTTAGATTGCCAAGTTATGACGAGAAGCTTTCATTTTTTTTTAGATGTGCTTGCTGCTTGGTATTAATTCACTTAAGACCTAACATAATGCCAACCTCGACTCTTCTTTGGATTTTTGTCGATGATAAACTAGTAAGGGTAGCTCAAAGTAGCTCTTATCAAGTCAAGTGTGATATGAGTTTTCTATCCAGCTAGAGTTATAAGTGTCATCCCATTAATATTTATGGCTTTTCCAACCTCCTTGTCAATTTTAATTAGACATTCTTTCATCTTTAGACCATTACAAATCGTACTAATGGTAGTTTAGCCATGTCATTACATTAATTACGTGGAATTCAGAGTTCTAAATACAAGATTAAAAAATAAGTTTGAGACAATTAGACATAAAAAGTAAACTAAAACAATAAAAATGATTATACTAATAAAGATAAGGATTTTTTAATATCCCTAGTCTTTAGCAACGACACCAAAAATTTGATTGCATTCTTCTAAATTTTAAAATAAATAACTACAAACATCATAATTTAAACGATACTAAGACTAAATAGTAAATGCACTTATCATTTTATAGTATAGCTTATGTGAGTCTAAACGTCATCCTACAAAGATTATATGAATACTAATGCTTTTTGTCTCCATATTATCTAATTGATCTAAATTGATGATTGATTAATAATCAATTCAAAGTAAACTAAACAGCTAACTTCACAATTCCAAAGCAACTTACGAGATTAAGAATGCAATTGATGAAGCTAGGACCTAGATGATGAATCCCTTTAATACATTAACTTATTCATTGTTTAATCTTAATTCATTATTTTACCCAAATTCACTTAGACCATAGAATCACTATATTGAATTATAATCTGTCTCAAGTAATATAACTCATATCCTTTTGGTTGATTAATTAGAATATCTTCTTAATTAAAACCTTTGGATGCATTTCTTTGTTTTGTGGATTCTATTGTTTTGACTGGCTTTTAATCTAATTTAGAATAATTATTTGAGCCTATATTCAGTACTCCATGCAATCCTCTTTAACTGTGGGTTGATTTATTCATATAAATGATTTCTTAATTTAGATATATGAAATTAAATAATGGAATTAAAATTTCATGTAAAACATCTAAATATAATATATCGTATCCATAGACAAACCTAAGATAAAATCTGGAAATTCTTACATTAAATCAAAGAAACAAATAATAAACTCTATATCTTAGGTTTCATCCCATCTAGATCATATGAGAATTTAGTTCATAAACATATAAAAGAATATAATAACAATTAAAGAAGATAAAAGCATGGAAAACTCTTTCTTATAGTGTTTTTAATGTTTGAATCTTCAATGAAGGTTACTAGAAATTATCATATCTCTCAATCCTTAATTAATCACTTGATTTCTCTTCTTTAATTGTCTCTAAAAAACTATTAAAGTGGCTTAAAATTCACCCTAGGCCCCTTACTTATGGCTCTAAGTCTCCAAAAGATCAAATGTTCTAAATAAAACCTGAAAGCGCACTTCATTAGAACTAGAGCTCGAATGTACAACAAACAAAATGATGGTTATAAAACAAATAGTATCGTGGAGTCATAGTCATGACCTTGGCCATAGAATGCATTGAATTATTGCTTCTCTTGCTCTATGTCTTCAAAAACTCCATAACTTAGGCCATAGCCATGGGGCTGGGCGTGGAGCTCACTTTAAAACTACTTCTCTTCAACTTTTTGATCCCACGAATCATCTAACTCCTTCGATGAATAAATATGTCCACTAAGATCTATAAAAAACATTCATTTTTATCAAATTCAATGCGAACAATATCATATTCAAGATTTAACACAATTAAGAATAGAATTTTACTTGAAAATTGCTTCAAACTTAGGATTTTAACTATCAAGTTTTTTTTTAAATTTATATAGGAAGTGTACTATCATAAACTCAAATCAATATTTGAAAAGATCACAAGTCAGCTCAACTGATATAAAAAATCATTAATCCTTAGTGATAGATAATTATTTTTTATCAACACCATATTCAGTTGCTGGTAATCAATATAAAATTTCATCCTACAATCCTTTTAAGAAAATAAATAAAAGTGGGATTTCTTATGGTGAAGTACTAAGTTTGATAAACTATTGTTGTAATAGGTCCTTCAATTGCTTTTTTAATGCCTATAACTCTACTAAGGCCATTCTGTTGGGTGTAATAGAAATCAGAGTAACTCTAAACAATGTCTAAATAGTATAATCTATTAAACTAAGGATGGTTTCACCTAGTTTTGATGATGATAAAATGCTACTACCAATTTGTTGAGTATGTTTGGTATGTTGGAAAGATAAGTGCAATGTATACACGTTGAGGAGATGTATTTTGGAGGCTTAGAGTAAAGATGCACTTTGGAGTCTTGGAACCTTGAAGTATGAAATTGAATGGAGTTTATGAAGACTAGAGGAAAAAGGATCAAGATGAAAATCATTTTGATTGATAAAAGATCAAGCTAAAAATAAATAAAGAGAATAAGTTGTTGCTATTGTAAGCTTTTATTGTAAATCTCAATTTAGTTTTTCTATATTGTTAATGGTCTCACATCATGCATTCATGGTTAGTAGTGTTACATATATGATGTGTAATTAAGAGGATTTGTGAATGAAAGATTTATAAATTATGTGAATGTGATTATGAGAAAAGAAGAAGTTAATGTATGTTAATTTGATAAAGTGTGTCAAATGTTAAAAAAATGTTTGAAGATGTTAGAAATTGTTTTGAGATGATTTAGATATGTATGAATTTGTTAGGAATTTAATTAGATTAAATTAGATGTATTTGAAACATGTGAAACCAGTCTAGAATGAGATTAGTTGACTGGTTAAGTCAATTAATCATGGCGAGAATTATGCTCCAACTTTCAGAAATCAATGGCAAAATGGAGTAAATGTATTAGATCATTATGGAATGGTCATAAATGGTTAGTTCAGTGTTTTTCACCTATAAATAGGTATGTTTAACTATAGGAACTCATATATAGATGAATCAAAGTGTATTGGCTGTTGTGATGTGTTATTGGTTGGTATTGGTATAGTTTATATGGTTGAATTTATTGCATTCATTCTTAAAAGTTGTTTGTAAGCCTCTAAAAACTTGGGTTGGTTAAGAGTAATATACTTTAAAGTGTATTTTATGGGGTGGTACACTTAAGAGTGTTAATTTGTGAAGGCTATACTTTAGCTTATTGAAAAAAAAATATTGTTGTAAAGGTTACACTTGAACCTATTACAAAAGTGAGTCATTGTAAATGTTACCCTAAAGGCCACTGAAAAAAGGACGTGATAGTGAAATTCTCAATAAGTTATTGGGAGTACATGTAGGAGAACGAGGTTGTCTTTCAACCACTATAAAATCGATTTACATGTTCTCTCCCTTACTTTTTCACTTTAAAGTTTTATTTTACAAGTAATTATTTATATTGCTTATAAAATTGTATATTCAATTTCTATAATTTTTTTTAGAACTCAGTGATTTTAGGACCACTAACTTAGAAAATTTTTAAAGAACTTCATTTACCCTCTTTTTAGGTGCTATAAAGACCATTAAGTAATGTCAGAGTGTAGGTTTCATATTAGCATAATTCTAACAAATTAATGAATATTGTATTGGAAAATTCAAATAAATTCTTTCATAAAAGACAAAAATAAAGATCTATGGATAAATAGCTTCAAAAGCCCCCTTTATTCCTATAAAAATAATAAATAGACAAAAAGTTCATAAGAAAGAAAATGAATGGGAATCTAATGATATGAAACTAGTCTCTTTAAACAACAAAGTTATGCATATTTTATTTTGTACACTAGATAGAGACGTGTTTGAAAAATTTTCAAAGTATACTATGACTAATGAGATATAGTTTTGATTAAAAGTTATTTATGAAGTGGCAACCATATCAAAGAAGTGAAGGATGATATTTCTAAAGATGAAGGTTCTTAAACTTGTTTGATAGGACATGAAAAGATATGCTTGGTGTGGTCAGTCTCCTACTAAGTTTTAAAAAAATAAATCCAAACCTTAAACTAAATAATACTATGGCCACTAAAGCAAGTACATCTATCATATCATAGTATAGGTTAGGCAAGTCTGGATTTTATCCCATAATGATTGAACTACCAGTACTAAGTATATTTGAATATAAATTAAGAGAAAACTTAATATCTAAAACAAAACCCAAAGTAATTTACATAAAGAATAAACAATCAATAAGATTGAAGACCTAGATGAGGCATCTCCCTAGACTATGCATTCAAGCTTTATTTTGACTCAATATTTAACCCAAATTCTTAGACATAAAATCCCTAAATTAAATTATAATCTCTCTTTTGCAATATAAAACCTATCCTCTTGGTTGATTAACTGGAATTTCTTCTCAATTAAAACTCTAATTAAATGCATTTCTTTATCCTATAGATTCCATTATTTTATTTAGATTTGCATCTAACTAGAAAAATTTATGTAGGCCTATCTTCAACACCTCATGCAAGCCTCTTTATTCATACTATGATCTATTCATATACGTGATTTCTCAATATAAATATATGAAATCAAATAGTGGAATGCAATTTCTAGTAAAATATCAATTCACAAACAATGATAACCATGAATAAACCTAAGAAAACTTGGTCTTTCATTAAATCAAAACCTCAATCTCAAACACATAAGTATAGGGTTTAGCCATCTAGATCCAAAGAAACTAAAACATGAATATAAAAAGAAATATTACATTGATTAAATAAGACCAAAAAATAGAAAACTTATTATCATGTGATTCAACTCTTCAATCTTCAACCAATCCTTGCTGATCTCTCCACTGATCTTCTTGAATCTCCACTTTTATTTAGATTTTATCCCCATGAATGTGTTCAATCTTAAGTAAAATTGACCTTGGAATGTTTTTTCATTCTTATTTGGCAAGTGTCCTTACTTTAAGGTAAAAAAACTCTTGAAAGAAATCTAAAATGCGCTTGAATAAAAGTTGGAACATGACTATTCCAGTGCCAGAATGACAACAATGAGATGTGCCTATGAGAAGTTCCATATTCAAAATCACATTGCTGTCATCTATTTAAGTTCTTAATTTACTTGGAAATATCATGATCTAGGTCATAGCCGTGGCCTTGACTTTGGTCATAAAACTCACTTTCTTCTATGTGACTTCCTATTTTTCTTGGAAATGTCATGGCCCAACTTACAATTGTGACATATTCCGTGATTTACATTGTTTTAATATCTTTCCTTCACTCTATGATCCCACGAATTGCTTAACACCTTCCCAAATCATATATATAATCCAAAGCCTATAAAAAAATTGATAGTGTGTACTAAATGTGCTTAAGTTTGAAATAAAAATAAAATGTATAACTACAAATAAATAATACCTAACACACAATAAGGCAAGTACACCCAATCATTATGTAGTGTAGTTATTATGAATCCAGGTGTCGAATCCATGAGAACTGTAATTATTAGTTAGTTCATAACTCAATTACCTAACCTATTAAATGAAAAAAATGATTTATTGATTTATTAAAGAAAATTGGCAAAGTAACTCAAAGTAAATGCCTATGATAACTCACAACAATTAACCACAATTATGAAGTTAGGATCTAGGTAATTAATCCCTCTAAGATGCATTTATATTCATTTTTTAATCTTGGTTTAACATGTTTTCCAAATTTTATTATACTGTAAGTTCCCTAAGATAAATCACACTATCTCTTAAGTTATACAATTCTATTCAATTTGATAAATCGATCCAAAGTTCTCTTTATCTCAACCTACCAATAGAATGTATTAATTCATTATATAAAACCTATGTTTTTTTTACTAAGATGACACCTAATTCAAACATCTTATGTAAGCCTAACTTTAGGCTCATACAAGATGTATTATTTATGGAGTAATCTAAACTATATAGTCGATTTCTCAATCTAAGCATACATAATTAAATCATTGGAATTAAAGTTTACGTTCTCATAACATTCAATAACCAATGTCATTAACATCCATAAACAAATACAACATATAATCTAAAAATCCAATGTTAAATCAAGATAATAATGATTAATGCATCCTATAGTTTATAAAAAGCATATCTTATGAAAAACTTAGTTCCAAAACATTGTATGAATCACAACAACAATCATAAAAAGAAAATAAATAGAAAAGCTCATAGTGTATGTCTTGAATCCTTGACTCTTTAATAATCCTTGTGTGAATTCTTATCTTGATCTTTAATCTTGATGTGTTTTGATTCTTTCTTCCTATTCAATCTTATGTAAAAACCTTTGGTTGGAAGTTGCTAGGACGTGTCTAGAGGCCAAAAGATGTCAAAAATAATGTAAACTCAGTTATTTGCATTAGTGAGGCCACGTTTATCATGGCCATAATCACTACTATGATTTTCTCTGTCTAAAAGTTATGGCTTGAGCTAGAAGAATCATAACCATGATCCTTGTTATGATCTCTCCATCTTTGTGCTCCTCTCGGTCTTCTCGAGATATCTCTTCCTTCGTTCACATTGGCCATATAATTTGACAAGGATATTGCCAACATGATATTCTTACTTCCCAAGTTGCTTTCATATTTCTTTTGATTCGAAAGATGCATTTAATTGCTCTTCAAAATCCTATAAAACAAAATCACATAAAAAAAACATTTAAGAAACATTTAATTCCAAAATTTTAACTTAATATGCATATGAATTACATGGATTTCCCCTTTAAAATCAGTATAATCATCATTGAATCATACTCAAAATCATCTATAATTTAGAAGTTATAAAATACCCCCATACGTTGGCTACTACGTGTCCTCAAACAATGAGTTAAACATCTACTTAAACAACATTGATCAAGAGTCAAAAGTTAATTGAGTACAAATAAAAATCAATCAATGCTTTTTATTTAGTTAATAAATCACAATTTTTTCATTAAAAAAACTTTTTTATCACATACAATCACACTATTAATACACAGGCAACCCTTAGTGTATAATGCCAAGCATCTAACTAGTTTTATATAGATCATCATGCAAACTTATTCAAGGATGTTACCATTTACACAAAGTACAACTTAAGTTTCATTTAGAGCAATTAGTTTGGGTTTCACCCTCTCTTTTTATGTGAGGGAAAACATTTTGTCATGAGTGTTCCCTAGCTACTCAACTCAGTTACCCTTTTTGGTTTATTTGTAATGTCATCTAGCTTTTTAACGCGAGATTAACATTTTGTCAAAAATACCCCCAGTTGCTTAACTAGATCACAATCACAAATGATTATTAGCTCCACTCATACTCTTCAACCTTTTTATCTATGTGAAGGAATCAGAGTGAAATTTTGTACTCACTTCATTATATCACACATGCATTTATTATTCATTAAATTATAGCCTATTCCAAATTCACTTGATAATCTACATGCAACATTATCAAAGACTCGATAGCATACACCAAGGGTATCTAAAATACATGCAATTTACACAAAATAAAATGAAGAAAAAGAAAAATTTTAGGTCAAATTTAGGTTAGAAATCAGTCAAAATTATTCAATGTTACAAAATCAAATCAATGGAATTAAAATATCACAATTAATAATCAACTCCCAATTTCAATCATTTTACGATAAGATATACAAGTCATTTCTATTAGATTCACCACAATTCAACTGTGTTAATATTTGATAAAAAAAACATACCATGTTCATCTTTCCCCCACACTTAAACTAAAATATCCTTAATTTGGAGGATTAAAACAAATAAAGTATGTGAAGTGTAAAAGAGGGAAAGGAGAATGACACTTCCCTGAATAGGGAAGTCCATATTGTAAACATGATTCTTCTGACTTAGAGTGCATTCCACATGGTTGAAGGCTTCGAGAAATTGATGATCAAAGCTTGATGTTGAAACTTAAGGATCAATACTAAATAACAAGTTTTTCAAAAAAAAGGTTAGATAAAGAAAATTTAATAATAAAAATAGAAAGATAATAAAAACATAAACTTAAATTCTACGAATATAAAGGTTTTGGGTTACCTCCCAACAAGTGCTTTTTAACGTCATTAGCTCGACAACCTCATTGGATTTTACATCTGATCCGAGTTATAAAGGGTATGAACATTAAACACTTAAATGTTGAAATGTCGTCTTAAGTACAATTTAAGCCTATGTCCATTGACCTTGAAAGTTTCCTTCTTTAGATGTAAAATCCTACAACACCATAGAGATAAACTTTGTTAACAATAAAAAATCCAGACCATTGAGACTTTAGCTTACCTAGGAATAGTCCAAGTCTCGAGTTGAATAGTAGGACTTGATCTCCTGGTTTGAACTCCTTTACATTTTTAATGTTCTAACCATGCCATTTCTTTTCTTTTTCCTTATAAAGCCTACAGTTATCATAAACTTCTTAGCACCATTCATCATGTTTATTAAATTGATGTAAGAGCCTGTGACTTGCACATTCTAAATTATAATTGATAAGTTTAATAGCCCAGCATGTCTTATGTTCATGCTCAATCAATAGGTGATAAGATTTTCTATAAATTAGCTTATAAGGTGTGGTGCTAGTTGGTATTTTGTAAACTATTCTAATAGAGTATAACGCATCATCCAATTTTATAGACCAATCTTTCATAAAGCTCTCCATTTTTTTCTCTAGTATCCTTTTTAGTTCCCTATTCATGACTTTTACTTGCCCACTAGTTTGAGGAAGATATGGAGTAGCTACTCTATTTGTGAAGCCAGATTGCTTAAGTACTTTTTCAAACTGTTGACGGTAAAAGTGAGCATCCCTATCACTTATGATGGATATAAGTGGCCCAAACCAAGTAAAAAACTTTTTAATGAACTTCACAATAACTCTATTATCTTTAGTAGGCAATGCTTAAACTTCAACTCATTTAAACATATATGCTATAATGACTTTGATGTATCTTTTACCAAAGGACACTAGAAATGGACCTATGAAATCAATTCCTAAAACATAAAATATGTCACAATCATAATGCTAGTTTGGGGCATTTCATCTATGCAAGAAAGATTACATACTCATTGACAATTATCACACCTGTCTACATACCTTTTTGCATCCTTAAATAAGGTAGGTTGACAGGACCCAGTCTTATCAGACTAAGCGACCTACCCGATACTCTATGAAAATCCTCTAGTCGATTATCTTAATCCCACTAGAAAAGTCTTCATGAAGCTAAGCCTCATTTCAAATATCTTTAACATGTCCTAACTTGTATTTCATTAAACATAAGTAGTGTAGTTTTAGAAAGTGTTTGTAAAAGTTCTTAAAAATTTTCGACAGAATAACAGCTGTATTTTACGAAACCCAAAAATTTACAAGACCCTGCAAACAATTCAAAACACTTATATATTCACCATATACATACCCCACTACAACTCAGGACATTTAATTCTACTTAGAAGCAACATCAAGAGTTCAAAGCATTCATTGACCCAAAAACATTGATTACTAAAAGTTTGTATAAACCATGTATTCATTTTAAAAGGATTCAGTACATAATTGTTTTACAAAAATCTTATACATATAAGACATGATTCAAGGAGCAGGAATTTAAATACAATATGCATAATGCAAAAGTTTCATATACAGCAGCACTTGACGAAGACAGCTAAGCAAATGGTGGACTCCTGGCTACTTGAGCCTCTAAGTGAGCACATGGGAGGTTATTTGAAAACTGGAGTAAGAATAAGCTAAACGAGCTCAGTGAGTATTATGCATTTTTCTAAAACAGTTATAAAAGTTTAACCTCCTTAAAAACATATATTTTTTTATGTATTTAAAACAAACATACATCAATTTGAAATATCATTCCTTAAAAGCATGTTTAGAAACTTTCTTTATAAATCATTCACCTTTCTTGGCCATATGATACCCTTAGGTTTTAAGGCTACAGATCGAAATTTTACATCGTTTTCCCGTGTCTGCAAATTGATCATGAACCATGTACCGATTGTTATGAACTTACTCATAACGCTGCTCACACCACTGATAACATGGTTACGACCTTACTCGTAATAGAGCAACACAATATATACTCCATATATGCAGAGGGTGACATAATGGACATACTAATAGGTCAACCCACCCAGGTTAGTGACAGGCGCTCCGGACACTGCCATGCACATTAGGACGTACTCTGATCGGTAATAACATAGGCATATATCCTCTCGGCATACCATAGCTTAAAAATAAGTCAACTAATATATGAGTTTACCTTAATTTAACACAACTGTAACCGCTATAAGCCAATATCATTATGTATGTAACAGGAAGGGCGTATTTCCCAAAATTCAACAAATAGGAATTGCGATTTCCATTGTGATTTTATCTAAGCAATTCAACATAAAGTCAAATCATTTTCTTTATCGAGACAAAACATACGCAATATCCTCTTAACATAAAAACTTGAAAACTGAAGTTATACATAACTTTGTTCAAATTTAACTCAATTATAGCATGCGTAAAAATTCACAATAAAAATCCTTAAAGTATTCATAACACATCTCATCTTAAAAACATTAATAAATTTAATCAATAGAAGTCAATTTAAACCTATTCACTTTTTATAAACGAGTTTAAAGTTATACTTACCGTTCTTGTTTCTCCATCAATCTTTTGACGTGTTTGGTACTTATCCTTTATGGAAATATCGTTTCCTTAGTGATATCCTAATAACATGAAAAATCTTGCCATAAGTCACCATTTAATAAACATATATCAGACCTAATCCTTTCCATTACATTCTCAATATGTTTTTAAAAAATAGAACATACGTAGAACATTACACAAACACATCATCACATGTAGGATAAATTTCAGAGCAAACTTACTTCACTGATTAGAAATAGGTCTTATGATTTTTTGTCCACGAGCTCTTCTAGAACTTTGTCCCTACATGTCTTATCTTTCTCAAGCCTCAATGTTTATGCAAATTGGTGTAGTATTCCAAGTGGTATATGCAAATTGCTACATACTAGTCACAACAGGGATAGAATTTCCAGAATGAACTTCAAGCCAGAATTCTAATTTCTTAGAAATATAATTAAACTCCACATCTTTCATAACAATTCTAGCCCTACATGTGTATTTTCCAACAAGCCTAAGATCATCTTTTATGGATGTCTCTAGGTCATGATATGGCTAAAAGACTGATACTAGTCCAGAGGGTTTATACCATCAAAACAAGGATTAAAACAAGGAGCACATGACAGAATATCATATCAGGATTGCGTAGCCATTTAGACTTAGTATCTTAGGGTTTTAGGCACACTTTTCTTCTAACAAAATGTTCCCCATTGTCTTAACTTTCTAATGACACCAAGATTAAGCACAAAGGGTTAGAAATCCGAGAGTTATACTCTAAATATTACAGACTATATACAATCAGAGGCAGAATTTTGAACTCATTTCAAGTTAGATTTTGAACCTTTTAGAAGAAAAAAAAATTCAAGTTCTACAGAAAAATTATATCTATATGTGTCCAGTTTCATATGCCCTAAAAATCACTTCATTTGGACATCTATAGCTCAAGATATAGCTAAATAACCAGACACAGGTCAATAGAATCCTTCTAGCCAACATAGTTTTCCAATTCCTAATCTTATAAATCATTAGGCAAAGCATATAATCATTTATAAGTATCATTATTTTATAAGAATAAGTGACTAATCTTACTTCACCTTTGCTTCAAGATGATGTAGGAAATATGGTGTGGGAGAGGGGAAAACGTTTGAGATGAGAGAAAATTCAACATAATCATCCCAACCTAACTTCATGCTTTTTGCTTCCTCATACACGAAGATGGAAAGAAAAAAAGAAGAAGAGAGCTTAAACACTTATTTCTTTTGCTTCATTATCTATGGCCATAGGTAGAGAGAAAAAGAAGAGGAAATTTTGATTTTAGTTTGGTTTGGAGAAGTCCTATGACACTCATCCCTCTTCTTCAATTAATGCATCACTTTATGACATCCTATCAACATCTTACACATGGCATAGTTCTTTCTCTTCACTAATGTCCATTAATGCATCACTTTATGACATCCAATCAATATCTTACACATGACATAGTATATAAATACTTTATACATGTCATTTATGCTTATACATGTACCTATACATGTATGCAATATATTGGGATGGTCCGATGACACTGGGGTGGTCCAACCGGATCCCGGTTATAAAAAAATATTGAAAACTTATTTTACTAATTTGGACGTTGCGATTCCATCGGAACACCTTACAAAATCATATGAATCCAATTAGTTACTTGAATCATTAACATATATTCATACTTAGGAAACATTACAACATAATGAGGTTCAAGGCTTACATTAAGACTCTACCTACATCA
The DNA here is from genome assembly GCA_028565735.1 of Pinacopodium congolense. Classification (NCBI taxonomy): domain Eukaryota; kingdom Viridiplantae; phylum Streptophyta; class Magnoliopsida; order Malpighiales; family Erythroxylaceae; genus Pinacopodium; species Pinacopodium congolense. The sequence goes on from JAOXYD010245313.1 coordinate 12,861, forward strand.
CCACCTAAACCACAACACGTTTCATTTACTGGGAAAGACAAAATACCTTAAATAGATTTTATTGTGACTCTCAATCCTATTATTGAACCTAACACTAACGACTCAGACAATCCAACATATTTTTCCAATGTTTTTGATGATTCTAAATAATTTATAGATTTATTTGACTTGGTTCAAATGATGATGGCAATCCCCTAAACGTCACAACATACTAATGTAAAACCAAAAGTGAGTGAGGATAAGTCTATGATTGAGCCCATTAAACTTTAACCTCAATTAACACTAATGCCTCAATATAGATCCACCTCAGTTCTATGGTTTGCATTTCACGATATTCCTCCTAAGAAATGGAAGGTTCGTCTATATTAATTTAGAGTCTGGATAGACTTGCAGATGATAAGACTATAGGCAAATCTACAAGATGTTTTAACATAATTCACTTTTAGAATGAATAGTAATCTTCAGGAATGGTTTTATAGTCTTTAAGACTATAGGAGATTATAGTACATTCAAGTTAAAACTACTAGTATCCTACTTAGCCTAAACCACAAAGAGTTCATAGGTGATTTCCAACTAACAGATAAAAAATGTCTTCAAGAATATTTTTAGATTTGCCTTTTAGATAGACGAGATCTTCAAAAGCATTTTTAAAGAATGTTAGAGAAATATTTCATGTTAAATGGTTTCAATGATGTTAATCTACAATACAAATTCATTGCTTCTCTACCCAATGAACTTTAACCTAAACTACAAAGGACTATTGCTTCTCTGTATAGAGAAATGATGAAGATTTTACTTAGAAAATTTTATCAACTCACATTAGCTACACTTGATAAACTTTGTGACTAATAGAAATTTTTTAAGAATATGATTAAAGAAGGTCTTTGCCTTAAGAAGGCTTACAAAAAGCCTTATCTAAAGATCAAGTGTAAGGAGAAAAATGAATGCTACTGTCCTACCAAGAAAAAATCCCATATAGGAATTTTTTGTATAATAAATCATGTAGATCTCAGGTTTATCTTAAAGGACATCAAAAACCTTTCAGGAGAAGATGAAGAGAAGAACTGTTCGTTTCTTCAAATGACTCTCGTGGAACTAAAAAGCCAAATAGGTTTTTCTTTGTAGAAAATTAGGACATTTTGCTCATCAATGTCCTTATAAGACAAAAAGAAACATAAAAATTCTGGAGTCCATTGAAGCCATCATGCCTTTTTATACTGTTGAAGAGATTGAAGATGCCATCAAATAATAGATAAGTGATGATAAGGAAACTACATTTTCTATTCCCATAGACATCTTAGATAATAATTTTGAAGTGTTCCTATAATTTTGGACCAAGATGCTTAGTGGGTATCTCCCTAGCCCAGATATTCTTATCGGCATAGATGTCTTTTGTAAGGTATCCCAATTTGCAATATTTCCTGATGGAATCACATACGAGATAAATTTTAGTAGTTACACGAACTTACGTAATATGTTCGAATTGAAGGATATTCCTCCTCCTTATATAGACCATAGAGATCAATTCTTGGAATAATGGCTTGAAAATCATGATAAGTTTCATCACTAAAATCCTTTTATAAGAACTCACAATTCTTCATCTAATTGTCCTTAAAAAAGAATGAAGACATCAACCTTACCAAAGCTACTCATCCTGGTATGAATCCTGTTGATCTTAAACTTACTCAAGAAGAGTTTGTAGTTTTTCTTCAACAAGGATTGATTGGGCCAACCATATTAGATTGGGCATGCCAAGCATTCTATATTAATAAACGAGCTGAACAAAGACAAGAAAAAAAGAGGTTGATGATTGATTATAAACCTGTTAATGATTTTCTTAAAGATGATAAATTTCCTCTACCTAAAAGAGGCTTGGATCTTCCCTAAGTTTGATTTGAAAGCAAGATTTTGACAATTTGGGTTTAATCTAAAGGATAGATACAAAGCGGCCTTTTATATCCCTAGTACCTAACACCAAGGGATAGTGATGCCATTTGGACTTAAGGTTGCTTCATCATTATTCCAATGAACCATGATAAAAAATCTATGAGCCCATTCTAAATAATGCTTTGATTTACATTGATGAAATTCTTTTATATTCCAGAACCCACAAAGAGCATAAAGCGTTACTACATAAAATATTTAGTAAGGTATTATGGCGTAATGCTCTTAGCAAAGAAAAGCTACATTGGTATAGTGCAAATAGACTTTTTGGGTTTGAATTTTCATGATAGATTATATCAAATTGGTCCATATAAATCTATTGAGTTATTAAATTTTCTTGATGAGAATCACAACCCAAAATAAATTCAATGGATTCTTAGTATTATCAATTATATTGGGGACTATATTCTCTATGTTTCATACTATACTAGCTAACAGACTAAATTGTTAAAGAATCCACTACAAGGGAGTGTTAATCAAACTAAAGTTGTCTAATATCTAAAGAAGGAGAGTCAGCATTCATCCCCTTGAAAGATTCCTGATAAGGGGAAAAGGGTCTTTCAAATAGATGCTATTGAACATTATTTATGAGCTATACTAATTGAAGAGATTGTTGGGAAGTGACATTATTATGAACATGCACGTAGAAAATTCAAGGAATAAAAAAAACATTACCATGCTATCTACAAAGAGATTTTGGCGGTAAATAAGTGAATTGAAAATTTTAATTTTCACCTTAACCAACATAACTTTGTAGTGGAAATAGACAAGACATCCTTCCCAAAGATATTAGAACCCAATAAAAAAGATATTGCCAAAGCATCAATTATTTTGTTGGAAATATTGGTTCTCCATTTATAAATTCACATCCCCCCCATATCAAAGGTCAATATAATGTTCTTAAAGATTTCCTTTCTCGACCTAGAAAACCTATCTCTTTGATTACTGCTTTTAAACCTATTCTTCTTTTTCTTTTCAATCTCATGGATTTACCTACCTATGTAAAAATCAACAAATCCTTCCTACATATTACCAAAACCCCTCTAGAGACCTTAAATGACATTTCTCTTTTACTATGCAAGAGTATTTTTTATTATATACATTTGTTTCTAACCATTGCTAAAGTTTAACCTCATCCCATTATTTTGATACCTAAACTCCCTATAGTATTGTGCGCCATCTTTTGTACTCTATCTTTGAACCGATCACATGACATATCTAGGCAATATTTTCCCTTTACACCTGCCCTATTGCTTTATCTCCACAACATGTTTATCAACATTTGGTAAATCTTGCCAATGAAAGTTATCTCTTATAAACCTTTTTGGAATGGCTTTAACCACTTCATAAGTTCCTTATCCACCTTAGCTAAATTCTCAACAGATTTCAATTTTAGGGTACTCCACTGGAAAAACAAGCATCACAATCATTTTTCATTATCCATAAACCCTGCAGTATGACCCATAGTTGGTATATCTATAATATTAACCATTTTTTAGCTTTGAAAGGCATCAATTGATTGGTCTATGAATAAGAAAATTTTAATATATCATCTCTACCAATTCCCAAACGATTTAAATCAATATCCTAAATCTAGATCACCTACAATGTGTATACCTTTAGGTCCTTATCTCGAAGACTTCATTTTTTTGGGCTAATTTCACCTAATGAAGGTTATTGGCCTTCATTTGATTAGTTTCCCCTAGGGATAACAGTCAATTAAGTAATCAAGTTTTTGAGATTTTTTCAGTTAAGTAATCAAGTTTTAAAAAGTTTCAATTGAGTAATTAACATTTGAAAAGTTAACCAGTTGAGTGAAAAAACTTAACGCCGTTAGTCATTGACCCGACCCGACCCGGCCCAGTCCAATAACCCTGATTCGACCCAGCCCACTCCAACTTTTTTACCTCTTCTAGTTAATTTTTTAAATGTTAATCACTCAAGTGAAAAAGTTTTTAAATCTTAATCACTTAACTGAAAAATGTAA
>JAOXYD010245324.1:0-16791 GCA_028565735.1 Pinacopodium congolense
ATGTCTGAAGATAAAATTGATGCAAATATTTGTTATTTTGGTGACAGGAAATATATGACCTTGGTGCTAGGAAATTTTCCTTCATGAACCTGCCAATACTGGGTTGTCTTCCTGCTATGAGGATATATAAACCAGAAACTAATGGCAGCTACTATGAAGATATAGAATTCAAAACAAGAATCCATAACCAAGCCCTCTCCAAGACCCTATTTGAGTTCAATAACAACTTGATCAGATTCCATTATTCACTTTTCGACTTGATTGGAACCATAGAAAAGATAATGAACCATCCAAAGAAATATGGTAAGCTGAAAAAATAAAACTTGTTTTTTTCTTGATTTTTCAGTGTCCTTGGTCCACGAGGCTTTGACTGTATAATAATCATTGCGTGAAACTATCTTCTTAACGTCAGGCAACTAAATAAAAAATTAATTTAATTAGATAATAATATTATATCATTATCTTTAATTAATTATGTTATTTTACTAATTACACAATAAGCATATCTTTTGTCAGTACCTCTTCATTGTTAATTAATGTGCTAATTTCATGTGACATAAATAATATGATAGTCATATTTTTTTGTCAATATTTTTCAACATTAATTAATTGAGTCATTTTATTGGTTTCACGAGCTAATTTTTTTTGTCAATACCTCTTCATTATTTAGTTGGACGGATTACGGATCCATTTTTAAAGAAATTTTCTTGAATTTGTTTGATATATCATTAGGTTTTAAAGAAAACCTTAAAACGATGCACATGTATAGCTCATATTTCCTTAAATAGAACAATGTGATATAATTTTGGTATTGCAAAGGGATTTAAGTTAATTTTGGGTCTTAGTACATCAAGTGAGGAAACTTCATATCAAATTTCATGGCCAAAGGATAAGCAAAAAAGAAGATATGGTGAAAATACCTAAGGGTGGTAGAAACTAGAAATTCTAGTAAAAGACCACAACCTAAGTTATGGCTGCGGTCCAGGTTGTGGAAAATTCTGGGAGCCACGCCTCCTTAACTTAATTTTGTAATTTTTTGGTCTTTCAAGTTTGGATAAGCCATAATTTAGCCACCACTCAATAGGAGACAAGTCCCAAGCTACTGCCAATGGGTTTCATGTAATTTTGAAGGATAGGAAGCATCCAAAGACATAACCTTAAGGATCAAGGAAGTAAGAGCGTTCAATTAAGGTGCATGGATACTAATCGGAAGGTGTGCACTTCATTTAATATATTTCATAAGAAAAACAATTTTTTTAGTATGGATTTTATTGTAACTGTAATTGCTCTTTATTTTAATGTGAACTTAGATGGACTAACCCCCACTGAAGTTGAATATTTAGATGCTTTACACTTATGAAGGATTGAGATCTTGGATAACCATTTTATGGTACTTAGAGGTCCTAGCACTTGAACTACTTTTAAGTATTGGAAGGGTAAAGCACTATCAACTTCCCAACCACAATAAATGGAAGATGACCTCTCTATTAATAGCTCCACTGAGGAAGGAGAGGGTTGGGAAGAAATCTTAAATGTCATGGATGAAGAACACAAAATTTTGGAGTAATGCATGGACATAATAAAGAGCTACATATGTGCAATGCAGACATAGTTGCAATAAGTGCTCAAGAAACAATGCCGCCATACTAAGAAGCTCCTACAATTCTTTCAATTCCAAAACATCTATGTGGCATCACCAACCTTATTTCCACTGCACTCTCCATAAGCCGCTCTTGCCTTCATCTCATTTTTTATTTTTTCTCATTTCATTATTTTGTTTATTTATTTGTTGTTGGTGATTGTTATTTATTTTTTGTACCTCGTTTCCACATTGAGGACAATATGTTGTCTAAGTGTGGGGAGATAGCGCATGCATTGCATTTTATATGACTTGTTGTTTGTAAGCATGCATTTCCTATATTTTATGCATGTTTTCATTTTTGCATAGTATTATATTATGTGAGAATTGCATAAGTTGTGTGCATATGTTTGAATGAATAGGTGACATCAAATTGAATGTAATTGATTTAACTAGGAATATGATTATTTAAGTAGTGAATAAATATGACCTTATAGAGTTTACTTGTGATTGATTTTTTTCCGATGACATTTCAAATTGAATATTGTACACTTTTTCTTACCTCTTTGACATTTGGTTGGATGCACTTTCTATGAAAAATTGACTTAATTGGCAGGCTTCATAAGTGATCATTCATAGAGAGAATTGATTAGGAAGAAGCGATATAGATTCATAACATAAATGAAATAAGTAATTTAATTCCTACTCCACTAACTCTTAAAGTAAAAAACAAAACAAAAAGGGGGTTAAGAGTAGAGCCAAAGGCTAGTTGTAAGATATGATTTAGTCGAGTAACCGATGTTGTGCCTTATAAGATGTGCACCTTCGCATAAAAAGGCTAAAATGACATTCTAATGTTGCTAAAAGAACACCACCTAGTTGAGTAACTAGAGGTATGGCCCATAAGACTTATGCATTCGCATAAAAAGATTAAGTGGTTGATCTTAGTAAATGTAAAAGTCAATGTTTCAAATGAAAAAAAAGTGAAAACCTATGGATATTCTTTCAAAGTCAAGACATTTCATGAGTAATTGCTTAGTGATAGCCTACCTTCCACTTCATAATTTGAACATAGTGCATGCTTACAAATGCCATGGATGTAAGAAGGGGATAGTAATGTGCTAATTAATGTGAATTTTTAATTCAAAGACACTGATGATGTAAATGGAATAAGTGAATGTTTTAGATCTCCTTGAATAATTAATGTTCTTGGCCATAGTAAATCCATAAGATCTCTTGTCATTTTTACACTCAAGCCATCATTCATTATTGAACTTTGTTTAATTTATGTGTTTTGTATGCCTTGCATTTAAAGTTATGGTTAAGGACAAGCAAAGGTTTAAGTATGGAGAAGTTGATAGGTGTGCACTAGGATATGTTTTTTGGTTGTTAAGTGTGTGTTTTTAATGTTTAGGATAGAAATGTTGTGTTTAGGACTTAGCTTTATGTTATTTTGATGTTGTTATTATTGTCTTTGTGTCTTGAGTGTTTTGTGATGATATTAGGCATTATTTGGACCTTATTTGTGTGGATGCTTAATGTCCTATCATTTGGAATTGTAAAGGAAGCAAAGGAGTGAAAAAAATGAAGCAAAAGAGGACTAACAACTGTCCATGATCGTGGCAAAGAGTGGAACAATCTCTTGTCCACGATGGGCAATGACACTTATAGCATCATTGTATGCTTCATGGTATCTCGAGGTTTTTGTTATGTTTTGACATATTTAAGAGTTGAAAATCCTAGAAGATGCCAAGAAATCATTGGAAACTTACCCAAAGAGGAAAAAAAGTAGGTTTTGGTAGCTTATTCATCAAGTTCTTTAAGAAATCTTCAAATTTCTAGATTTTCCAACACTAAGGATTGAAGAGAAGAGTGTCAAGCTGCATTTAGTTTTATTCCTTCTTTCTCTTTTCTATAATTTTTCATAGAAAATATGATAGTTTTGGGACTTATTAACATTACGTGTGGCTGAACTCTTTGTGGGAATTACTCTTAAACTATTATGTTGAACTATATCTTATTGATTCAATGAATTCATATATGTGATATTTGTTATGCTTACTCCTTGAATAGATTGAGAGATTGAACTAGGAATTTTTTTTGTATTGTACAATGAGAATTGGTATTCTAATAGACCTAAAAATATCAAGTCATTAATTAATTGAAGAGAGATCTCGATTATTTAATTGGTTGCCTATAGGATTGCTTCATAACTAGTTGGGTATTTAGGAAAGTTTTTGTTAGATTGAGAGATTGCAAAGCTAATTCTATCTTATTCAACTAGGAAGTTTGGTTACACTTTGACAGACAGTGACTAAAACATTAGGATATTTTGGGTCAAACTTTATTGAATCAATAAGGTAAGAGGGACACAAAATAGGGATAGAAGTAATATTTTTAACCTTGATTTCACAAGTTCTTGCACTCTTGTTCATTAATTTGTTAGGTTGTTCTAGTTTAATATATTTTCAATTATTTTTATTTGATTTTATGGCTTAGAAAAAGTGTAGCTCAAATTTTTCAGTGACTAATCCTAATCTTGTGTGATAATATCTGTTATACTATAATTTTACGACCTATTCACTTACGATATAGTTTAACAAGGCTCTATATTCATGTATACTACTACTGCTTGGATGGAATTTCAAACTACTTCTAAATTTCCATAGCTCTAGAGGATCAAGAGAAGACAATCATATGCCTGTATAAATTGTTTGCTTATAGGAGAATTTCATTTGAATTGTGTAATGCTCCTGCTACTTTTCAGAGGTACTTAATAATAATTTTCAAGGATTTAGTAGAGGACATCATAGAGGTATTTATAAATTATTTTTCAGTTTTTGGTGATTCCTTTGATTTATGTCTTAATAATTTAGCCAAGGTTTTTAAAAGGCATGAAGAAATGAATCTAGTTCTTGATTGGGTGAAGTGTCATTTTACGGTAAAAAGAATGCATAGTGTTAAGTCATAAAAATTTCGGTTAAGGGCATCAAAGTAGACAAAAAGAAAATTGAGATTATTGATAATTACCTCCAGCAACTTTAGTAAGGGCAATTATAAGCTTTCTTGGTCATGTAACATTCTATAGGAGGTTTATTAAGGACTTTTTCAAGATAGCTAGACCTCTCACTAAGTTATTAGAAAAGGATGTGACCTTTAATTTTTATGATGAGTGCCTGTATACATTTAATGTTTTTATTGATAAATTGACTACCTACCCTATCATGATTTGCACTGGATTACGTTTTACCTTTTAAACTTATATGTGATGTTAGAGACTATGTAGTGGGAACAATGTTTGGATAGAATAGGGACCAATACTTCCAACCAATCTATTATGCAAGTAAGACATTGACAGATGCACAAGAGAATTATAATACCATTGAAAAGAATTGCTTGCCATTGTTTTTACATTAGATAAATCTAGATCATATCTTCTAATTTCCAAAGCTATTGTGTACACAAATCGATTAACTCTTAGGAACTTACTAACCAAAAATGATGCTAAATAAGGACTAATAAGATGGATGTTATTGCTATAGGAATTAATTTGGAAATTAGAGATAAGAAGTGAGCAGAGAAGACATTACTAGGTATATAGCTACGCCTGATGAGTGCCTTGATGCAGTCATTACTAGGTATATGGCTACACCTTATGCTAATTATTTAGTGGGTTAGGCCTTACCACAAGAGATGACATATCATAAAAAGAAGAAATTCTCTGTTAATTTAAAGCATTACTTGTGAGAGGATCTATACTTAGTTAAGGTGTTTACAGATCATATAATCAGGAAATCTGTAGCCTATCTAGAAAATAAAAGAGACTTGAAACACTTCTTTCAAGGACTATTTGGAGGACATTATCATGCAAATAGCACAACCCATAAGGTGTTAGAGTCAAATTTCTATTAGCCTATGTAAGACGTCGAACCTCATTATGTTGTAATGTTTCCTCAGTATGAATATATGTTGATGATCCAAGTGATTAAATGGATTTGGATGACCTTGTAAGGCATTCCGATGGAAGCACAACATCCAAATTAATAAAATAAGTTTATAATTTTTTTCCATAACCGAGATCCGGTTAATACAACCCCAGTATCATTGAACCATTCCAATATCTTGCATACATGTATAGGTACATGTATAAGCATAAAAGACATGTATAAAGAATTTATATACTATGCCATGTGTAAGATGTTGATAGGATGTCATAAATTGATGCATTAATGGACATTAAGAGAGAGAAGAAAGATGAGTGGTAAGAATTCTCCAAACCAAACAAAAAATCAAAATTTCCTCATCTTTTTCTCTCCACCTACGGCCATAGATAAGGAAGCAAAGGAAATAAGTGTTTAATCTCTCTTTTTTTTTCTCCATCTTTGTGTATGATAAAGCAAAAATCATGAAGTTAGGTTTGGATGATTATGTTAAATTATCTTTCATCTCACACGTTTTTTCCCTCTCCCACACCATAGTTCCTACATCATCTTCAAGCAAAGGTGAAGTAAGGTTAATCTCTTGTTCTCATAAACTAGTGATGCTTATAGATGATTGTATGCTTTGCCTAATCATTTATAAGATTAGGAGTTGGTAAACTATGTTGGCTAGAAGGATTTTGTTAATCTGTCTTTAGTTATTTGACTATATCTTGAGTTATAGATGTCCAAATGGAGTGATTTTTAGGGCATATGAAACTAGCCACATATAGCTATAAGTTTTGTAGAACTAGAATTTTTGTTTTCGCTCTAAGAGATTCAAAATCTGACTTGAAATGAGTTCTGAAATTCTATCCCTAATTGTGTATAGTTTGTAATTTTTGGAGTATAACTCTCGGATTTCTAACCTTTTTTGTATAATCTTAATGTCATTAGAAAGTTAAGACAATGGGGAACATTTAGTTAAGAGACAAGTTTGCCTAAAACCCTAAGATACTAGGTCGAAATGGCTACGCAAACCTTATCTGAAATTCTGTCATGTGCTCCTTGTTTTAATCCTTGTTTTGATGGTATAAGCCCTCTGGACTAGTAATAGTCTTTTAGCCATACCATGACCTAGAGACATCTATATAAGATGATCTTAGGCTCATTGGAAACTACACGCATAGGGCTAGAATTGTTATAAGGATGTGGAGCTTAATTCTATCTCTAAGAAATTCGAATTCTAGCTTGAAATTGATTCTAGAAATTCTGTCCCTATTGTGACCAATATGTAGTAATTTGGGATATATTGCTCAGAATACTAGACCAATTTGCATAAATTTTGAGGCTTGAGAAAGATTAGACATGTAAGGACAAATGTCTAGAATAGCTAGTGGACAAAAAATCACAGGACCTATTTGTAATCGGTGAAGTAAGTTTTTTTTGAAATCTATCCTACATATGATGATGTGTTTGTGTAATGTTTAACATATGTTATGTTTTTTTTAACATATTGAGAATGTAATGGAAAAGATTAGGTCTGATATACGTTGATTGATAGCTGTCTACATAACCATTCGTATGAGTGTGTAGTAGCTGGAAATTTAGGGAAAGAAGTCCCATATACATTGATTAAATGGTGAATTATAGTGATATTTTTCATGTTATTAGGATCTCGCTAAGTAAGCGGCATTTCTATAAAGGACAGGGACCAAACACATCAAGAGATTGATGGAGAAATGAGAACAATGAGTATACCTTTAAACTGGTTTATGAAAAGTGAATGGGTTTTAAATTTACTTCTATTGATTAAAGCTATGAATATTTTTATGATGAGATGTGCTATGAATACATTAAGGATTTTTATTTTTAATTTTTACTAATGCTAAGAATAGGGTTGAATTTGAACAAAGTTATGTATGACTTCCGTTTTCAAGTTTTAGTGTTGAGAGGATATTGAGTGTGTTTTGTCTTGATAAAGAAAATGATTTGACTTTGATTTGACTTTGTTTTGAATTTTTTAGATAGAATCTTAATGGAAATCGCAATTCCTATATGTTAATTTTGGGAAATAGGCCTTGCCTGTTACGTACAGAATGATACTGGCATATAGCGATCACAGTTGTGTTAAATTGAGACGAACCCATATGTTAGTTGACTTATTTTTAGCCTATGATATGCTGAGAGGATATATGCCTATATTATTACCAATCAGAGTATGTCCTAATGTGCATGGTAGTGTCGGGGGTGTCTGCCACTAATCTGGGTGGTTTGAGTTGTTAGTATGTCCATTGTGTCAACCTTTGTACATATAGAGTATATATTGTGCTATACTATTAGGGTAAGGATGTAACCACATTATCATTGGTGCAAGCATCGTTATGAGTGCATTCATAACAATCAGTATATGTTTATGATCAAATTTTGGGCATGGGAAAGCGATGTAAAATTTCGATCCATAGCCTTAAAACATAAGGGTACCATATGGCTAAGAAAGGTGAACGGTTTATAAAGAAAGTCTCTGAATATGATTTTAAGGAATGAGATTTCAAATTGATGTATGTTTGTTTTAAATACACAAAAAAAATGTTTTTACAGAGGTTAAACTTTTATAACTATTTTAGAAAAATGCATCAATTTTAGCTTACTATTTCTCCTTGTTTCAAATAACCTCTTAGGTGCTCACTCAGAGGCTCAAGTAGCCAGGACTCCACCACACACGTAGCTGTCTTTGACAAGTGATGCTATGTAGGCAACTTTTGCATTGTGCATATTGTATCTAAATTCCCACTCGTTGAATCAGGTCTTGTATGTATAAGACTTTTGTAAAACAATTATGTACTAAATCCTTTTTAAATGAATGCATATTTTATACAAACTTTTAGTAATCAATGTTTATAGGTCAATGAATGCTTTGAACTCTTGATGTTGCTTCTGAGTGGACTTAAATGTCCTGAGTTGTAGTGGAGTATATGTATAGTGAATATAGAAGTGTTTTAAATTTTTTGCAAGGTCTTGTAAATTTTTAGGTTTGGAAAAACACAGTCATCGTGTTGTCAAAAAATTTTAAGAACTTTTACAAACTCTTTCTAAAACTCTACTACTTATGTTTAATGAAATACAAGTCAAGACATGTTAAAGATAATTGAAATGAGGCTTAGCTTCATGGAGACGTTTCCAGTGGGATTAAGATAATCAACTGAAGGGTTTTTATGGAGTGTCAGGTAGGTTGCTTAGTCCGATAGGATGGGGTCCTGTCAACAAAACCGTATGGAAAAACTTGGTTAACAATAAAAAGTCTAGACCATTAGGATTTGAGCTTACTTAGGAATAACTAAAGTCTTGAATTAAATAGAAGGACTTAGTATCTTGGTTTGAATTCCTTTATATTTTTATTATTCTGATCATACCAATTTTTTTTTCTTTTTCCCTTGTAGATTCTAAAGTTCTCATATGTTTATTGCCGACATTCATCAAGTTTGTTTAACTGGATTAAGCAGTTATGACCTGAACATTCTAAGTTGTAATTAATGAGTTTAACAACCTAATATGTTTTATATTTAAACTCAACTGGTAAGTGACAAGACTTACTATAAAATTCCCCTATATGGAGTGATGCTTATTATTGTTTTGTAGGCTATTCCAATGGCCTATAACGTATCATCCAATTTAATAGACCAATCCTTTCTAGAGATCTCCATAGTTTTCTCTAATATCCCTTTTAGCTCCCTATTCATGACTTTTACTTGTCCACTAGTTTGAGGGTGATAAGGATTAACTACTTTGTGGGTAACATCAAAATGTTTAAGTTCTTTTTGGAACTATTGGTTACAAAAGTGAGTACCTCTATCACTTATAATGGTTTTAAGTGCCCCAAACTAAATAAAAAACATTTTAAGGAACTTTTCAATAACTCTAGCAACATTAGTAGGTAAAGCTTGGGTTTCTACCCATTTAGGCACATAATCTACAACTATTATGATGCATTTATTATTGGAGGATATTGGAAATGGTCTCATAAAATCAATTATACAAATATCAAAGATCTCACAATCATTAATATTACTTTGAGGCATTTCATCACAATAAGAAAGATAACCTACATGTTGATAACTATCTTACGTATGCATATAGCTTTTTACGCCTTTAAATAATATAGGCTAATAAAAACTTGATTCCAAGACCTTGTTGGCTGTGTTATTGACATGAAAGTGTCCTCTGGCTAGTCCTTGATACCAGTACTTAAGAATCTTTTCGGTCTCTTGGTAAATGATACATCTTCTACTTATATGATTTGCACACACATTAAACAAGTACGAATCCTCCCATAGGTAGTGTTTTAAGTCAACAAAGAATTTCTTTTTCTACTGATAATTCATCTCTTGTGGTAAGATCTAGCCTACTAGAGAGTTAGCATAATTAACAAACCAAGAGTCATTGACATACCTACTAATGATGGCATAAAGGTGCTCATAAGGGAACGTGTCATTCATGTCCTCCTCCTTTAGAGTCTTTAAATGATCATTCTTAAACAAGAAGGTAAGTCTATGGTTAGGTTTTCTGCTCCTTTCTTATCTTTAATCTCTAAATCAAATTCTTGTAGCAATAACACCTAACTTCTTAGTCTTGATTTAGCATCACTTTTGGCTAGTAAGCACTTGAGAGTTGAGTGGTTTGTATACACAACAACCTTAGACATGACAAGGTATGATCTGAATTTATCAAATGCAAAACCAATAGCAAGAAAATCTTTTTTAGTTGTAGTATAAATTTCTTTTGAATCCGTCAATGTCTTGTTTACATAATAGGTTAATTGGAAATGTTTATTCCTGTGTTGTAGAAGCACTACTCTGACCACATAGTCACTAACATTGCACGTAAGTTCAGAAGGTTACCCACAATTAGGTGTCACCATGTTTGGTTAATTACTCAACTTATCCTTCAAAATATTAAATGCATGTAAGCACTCATCATCAAAATTAAAATTCACATCCTTTTTAATAACTTAGTAGGAGGTCTAGATATCTTGGAAAAGTCTTTAATGAACCTCTTATAAAAGCCTGCATGACCAAGAAAGTTTATAATTGTCCTTACTGAAATTGGTGGAGGCAATTTATCAATAGTCTCATTCTTTGCTTTGTTTACATTAATGCCTTTAATAAAAATCTTATGACCTAAAACTATGTCTTATTTTACCATGAAATGGTAGTTCTCCTAATTAAGAACTATTTGTTTCTTCACATCTTTTAATAACTTTGGTTAAGTTGTTAAGACATAAATCAAAAGAGTCACCAAAAATAATGGAATCATCCATAAATACCTTCATAATGTATACCACTAAAATATTAAAAATTGCTAGCTAGTAAGGATATTGCAAGCTACCAAATAATATATATCTAAGTTCCTAATTATATAGTAGGACAAGTCAGGGTTAATCCTACAAAGAGTTGGTTAGTGTTTTCCATTATTTCTAATGTTGCGCAAAACAAAATAAAAGTAAAAATAACTTTTTATTTTATGAAATAAAAAAATAAATGAAAACTATGACTAATGAAATTAAGGCAAATAAAATAATAATGCAAATTCTAAAGAAGCAAATAGTAGTAACTTAAAGCTAGGTAGGAGATATTATCAAGAAATTAGGAATTACAATTAAATCATTGAAAACATGTAAGATTATTTTCTAGTAGATACAAACAAACGCTTGCATTTTATGTTCTTCCAACTACAAGTAAATTTGATACGATCATAAATTCACCTTAACTACATGATAACCTGGAATGTTTAAATTCAAAAGTGTAGAAACATTAAACACTAGGGAAAAACTAACTTAAGTTATAATCTTGCAAGTTCATATAATGTAACTTAAAGAATCAAAACCCTAAGTTAAGTTGATTAAGTTTCACTTACAAA
The DNA here is from genome assembly GCA_028565735.1 of Pinacopodium congolense. Taxonomy (NCBI): domain Eukaryota; kingdom Viridiplantae; phylum Streptophyta; class Magnoliopsida; order Malpighiales; family Erythroxylaceae; genus Pinacopodium; species Pinacopodium congolense. The sequence continues at coordinate 11,413 of JAOXYD010245324.1, forward strand.
ATCAATTAACCTATTGCTAGTTATGGTATTCACTAGTGACGTGCCTAGTATTAGAACTGGAACTTACAAATATAGTGATCAAGATTATACATAATCCCTAATTCTTGGAATTTAAATGGAATTTTAACTTAACCTTAGCATAAAATACAATATACATTCAAAATCTAATTCATATCTCAAAATTATAAATCATCCCTTTAATGTCTTCTAATCTAAGAGAAATTAGCCTAACATAACAAAATTAATGAAAATAGAAATTGAAATTAGAGAAAATATAATAAGATCACAAAAGAAAGGCAATGAAAGTAAAGATTTGACAATATATTTAAGAGTATGCAAAGATTAAACAAAATTTTAAACAAACCCAAACGAAATACATGAAATCTAAAAAGTAACAAAAATGCAGTAGTGAAAATAGAAGAAAAGTAAGTTATTTTTACTCCTAAAATATCTAATAACATATTTCAATGCAAGATGAAAAGTGATTGAAAATAATTAAAAACCAAAGGAAAATAAGATGAAAAATGGTGGTCGCCAAATAAGGCAGAGAAGAGATGAAAGGGACTGCTCTTGATCCTTAAATATGTTTAACTAAGGTTTGTGATGTAGCTTGGGGTAATTGATATGATCACAATTAAAGGGAAAAATACATTGGTTTTAATCCATGATTTGATATATTTTTATTCCTTTTAATGCATAAACCATGCCAATTGAGAGCATTTATTGTTAATTTAAGGTGCATGATAATTTTGGAACAAATTAGAGAGATTAAGACTAATTTAGAGCAAAAATGAGCAAGGGAAGTGCAGATCAAAAGGTTAAATGACGATTGTTGGGCACCTAAAAAACGCTATTTAACTCTTGTATAAACCATTAATTAGGTCCCTGATAAGACTTAAATGGCAGTACAACAACAATTTCGTTTATTAGATACTTAACTGTTAGTCCTAAAGAAACTTAAGAGGGAGATGAATTAAGTGTTTTTAAAATTTGAACTTAATATGAAATTTTAAACATCACAAAATAATTAAAAAACCAAAGGAAGTTCTTAAATGAAAAAAGAAAGTAATATGGAATCAAAGTAACATAATACATGTATAAAACAATCACTTAATTATCAATAACATATATATTTATAATCTATCCAGATGATACAAATGTTCACAAGATTCAGTCACCTAATGAACAATAGAAGAAGAGTAAATCAAAGGTACAAGTACAAATCTTTTGATTTATAATAATAGAAATGTCAAGTTATTAAAGTTTCAATAAATCAATTTATACATTCATAACAAAATAAGGAGTTTAAAGGAGAGAGATGAAACAAGGATTTATAGTAGTTTGGCAACATTAACGTTGCCTACTCTACTCCCAACATCAACGATGTTGGATATTACATTATCACCAATGTAGTAAAAGTAAATCTTCTTCAATGAGTGAGGCGTAACCCTTCCAATTCTAATATTCTTTATTGAAGTTGAAGAGCAACCTTATACTAATATTTTTTAGGCAAAGAGTGGCCTATACAAAATCTTCTTTACACTAGGAAGGTGAAGAGAAACATCACAATCTCTTTAAAATGCATAGAGCAACCTATACAAGTTAACCCCACAAAAGAGAAAAAAATACCTATACAGATGTTTCACTTGAAGCATAATAAACTAAGGGTTCTTTAGTGTGTAAAAATAAAATTAATGCACAATGAACCTATAATAAATTTGACTATGATGATCTAACAACTTAAAATTTAGATTTAAAACATTAAATATTAAGATATGTGAAAAGCAGAAAATCTGGAAATTTGGATAGCTTAGTGTTTTAAACTTTTTTTTATAAAACTAATCAACTAGGAGTATAATCAAACCAAGAAAAACATTGAAGCATGTCTTAAGGACTTAAACAAACATATATAGTAGTTAATTAATTTCACTAAAATTAACTAGAAAATTATGAATCTAAATTAAATAAAAAAAGTCTAAATGGTTAATAAATTGGGTATGCTATCTTGTAAAAATGAATAATTAATTTAAAAGTGTAATTTAATGATAAATATTGATTTAGAAGAATTGTCAAAAAATAAATTTAAGGCTTAGCAGGTTTAAAATGTATAAACATAATGGCAAGCACAAGGTACACAAGATACTTGAAGCACTTGAGTTTATACACAACTTCATTATATAAATCTTACATAAAAACAATAATTGAAAGCTTAATGCACGAATTAAAACCTTTGATATGAATCAGTATATGATATGAGGTCAAGTCAAAAGACCAGGACATACCTTCAAGGTACAACACTTCCTACTTCAAGACTGGCTTGAGGACTTTCACTTTATGGTCTTATCGAAACGGGTTTAGAAACACAAAACTATAAGTGGAGGAAGTAAGAATTGGATTGAGAGAGATAATTACTTTGAAGTTTTTAATGTGTGAAAGCCTTTAGAATAATTTACTAGTTGTTGGAATTAAGATGTTTTTGGAATTGAAATGAGAAAGGAAAGTTTGTGTTGCCTAATATGAACCTGCATCCATTAAACCATTAAAAAACAATCTTCAACAATCCAAACTTATTTATTTTGATTCAAAAACATCATATAGATGTTTTGAAAATTTTAAATGATTTTCATCATTAGACTTAATTTAAAACAAGTTTCAAATCTCAATTTAAAAGCCTTTTTCAATTGTTACATTGATTCAAGTGCTAATGAAAAAATTGGTTAAAACATTATAAACATATGAAATGCATGAGTGAACAAATTCGAGGCCCTAGAATAAATGACTTTCTAGTGATACTTACACATGCTTAAGATTTACAATAAATGGTCTTGAATCTTCTATAATGTTTGACTTTAATTGTCTTTTAATTACGAGTTCCAAATCTAATCTTTCATCATCATATAACCTATCTTTTGTCCTTCCATCAAACACTTAATCAATTTGTAGAATATATGTTTTATTATCATCAAAACAAAGATTGAGACATCTATTGGTCCTATGTGGCACCTAAGAGAGGGTGAATTAGGTTGAAAATTTTAATGCAAATTAAAAAAAAACCTTTTACAGAAATTGCAGAAGCTAAATAAATAAAGATTAATTAGATGAAATACGCTTGTACTAATTGAATAAAAATTAGAAAGAAATACAAGAAATAATAGTTTTACAAACTTACAAACTCTTTTTAGGATTAAGGATAACCCTTTCGTATTCTTTTTTTAAGGCTTAAGAATAACCTTGTCATGTTATTTTTTAAGGCTTAAGAATAACCTCACTAATATAATGCTTTAATGTGCTAGAAAAATACTTAATCTCAAAGAGTACACAATAATAAGCCTCACTAACTTTTAGACACTTCAAAGACAATATGAGCCGTATTCACTTTCTCAAAGACTTAAAAGGGTTTACTTATAACTTGTTTTACTTGTTCTATTTACCCTATGCTCCAGTAACTATTTATACTACTAATCAAGATTAATTAGCCATCAGTAAATCTCCAACGCTCATCTCTGTAATTAATAATTGTGATCGTTAGGTAATATGACTGTTCCTGATTTTTCTTAGTACAATCTTCTTCATTTTGTCGACCTACAAGCAATGTTTGGTCGACCAACCTTCTGATTTTGTACATTCGGTCTACCGTTCATCTTCATAGATGCATTCGATCGACCGAACCTTCGTCCTTACATGTTCGATTGACTGATGTCTATTTGGTTGACTGATCTTTAGCCAACGGTGATAGCATAGCTCGGATCATCTTATTTGCTTTTTATAAACACTTTAAACCTCTTTATTTCCTATACATTTAAAAAATATTAGTAGCAAAGGTGTTTTGTCATTATCAAAATAAAGTGAAACCTCCCTTGATTTAATAAGCTCCCCCTTTTTGGTGATGAAAAAACCATATGATAATAAAACATAACATATAAATATTTTAGAAGCTCCCTAAAAAAAACAAGAATTCAAACACTTCAAAAATTAAAATTTTACTCCCTTTAAATTTATGCATAAGTTAAATACAAAGGATATCACATATAATATATACATATCACATGCCACCTCTCCTCCTTTTTGGAATCAACATAAAAGCACAAGACACATCATAAGGAGTGCCCATCAATCATACCAATTTCTATTCAAATTATATAAAAACAGTCTTCACATAAAGGTTTAGTAAAAATATCAGCTAATTAATGTAATGTATCAACAAACTTAAGTTTAATGACTCCATTTTGTACATGATCTCGAATAAAATGATATCAAATTTCAATATGCTTAGTACTAGAATGCTAAATGGGTTTCTTGGTCAAAGAAATATTACTTGTATTGTCACATCAAATGGGAAATGTACCAAGATGTAAGCCATAATCCCTAAGTTGTTGCCTAAACTATAACACTTGAGTGTAACAACTACCAACGGCTATATATTTAGCTTCCGTTATAGACAATGCAACAGAATTTTGTTTTCGACAAAATCATGATAGTAATACATTTACTAAGAAATGGCATGTACTAGATGTACGTTTCCTATCTATCAAACTACCAACGTAATCAACGTTAGAATATCTAACCAAGTTTAAAGAAGCTTTTCTAGGATATCAAAGTCCTAAATTTAGTGTGCCACACAAGTATCATAAAATACATTTAATAACTAAAAAATGGAATTCCTTAGGAGAAGATTGAAAGTGTGCACATAAACAAATACTAAACATAATATTAGGATGACTAGTAATTAAATATAACAAATTACCATTCATATCTTTAAATAGTTTTTTTCTACCTCTTTACCCTCTTCATTCTTATTCAACATAGTAGATGTGCTCATTAGAGTACCTAAAGGCTTGGTTTGATCCATGTCAAAACTTTTAAGAAATTCTTGTGTATGCTTTGATTGATTGATGAAGATTCCATCCTTCATTTACTTGATTTGGACCCTGAGGAAGAAGTTCAACCTATCATGCTCATGTCGAATTCTCTACTCATACATTTAAAAAATTCTTTACATAAACATTCATTAGTAGCATAAAAAATAATATCATCTACATATATTTGAACAATTAACAAATCATTTTGATCCTTCTAAACAAACAAGATAGTATTTACTTCACCCTTTTTGAAACCATTTGCAAGTAAAAAAGCCCTTATTCTATCATACTATGCTTTAGATTCTTGTTTTAAACCAATAATGCTTTGAAAAGTTTAAAAACATGTTTTGGTGCATCATGTCATTCAAAAATAGGAGTTTGCTCAACATATAGTTCTTCTTGAATAAAACCTGATACGTGTGCTTTTAGGTTATGTTTCTAGGTTATTTTTAGGTGTTTTAAGTGTTTCTTTGTGTGTGTTAGTTTTAGTTTATTTCATCCTCTTTTTTTTTTTTACTGC
>JAOXYD010245334.1:0-16790 GCA_028565735.1 Pinacopodium congolense
AACTTATTAAGTAATTTTGTAACTTCTTTTAAGGAACTTTTATCATTTAAAGAAAAATTAAAAAGAATTGGAATTAAACCCCAAAAGAAAAAAATTAATTAAAATTAACATTAATTTGTTAATTAGTTAAATAAGTAAGTAGAATCTAGTCCTCTGGTTTATAGTCTTATATGTATATATATATATATATATATATAAAAGAAATAGAAGAGAGTAATGTGTATATATGTAAGGATTGAAGTTATGCGTGGGACTAATAATTAGTTGAGTTATTGTGACACAGTTGAGTAATCGGAAGTTGTTCATTACAAAATTTCACCTTTACATAGAAAAGACTGAAGTGACTTCTTAATTAAACTATTTACAATTTTAATTAATTATGTGAATACTTAATTTATGTTTTAAATTTCTTCCAGGATGTGAAAATGTTGAAAAGATGATGCATTAAACTTAGTGTGTTTGTCTTTTAGATGTGAGATTGATTTTTGTGATTTAGGTTGAAGATTGAAAAAGAATGAAATGATTTAAATGCATTTCCAATTTAATGTGATTAATTAATTTTATAACATTTACATATGTCATTATTTTTTAAGGATGAAGAAAGCATTTTCAATAATTGTGTTATTAAATTTTAATTGATTTTCCTATTTTCATATCCTATTATAAAATTGAAGATGATAATTGCCCTCAATTCATGCATTAAGTAAAGGACAAATAGTAAATGCAGAAAAACGTAATATCACACGTCTCCCCCTTTTGGAATCAATGCAAAATGAATAAACATATGAATGAGATATCAATCATGTAGAAATGATCTTTACACAAAGGTTTAGTAAAAATATCCACTAATTGATGCAAGTTATCAACAAACTCAAGTTTTATATCATCATTTTAAACATGATCTATAATAAATGATAACAAATTTTGATGTGCTTAGTCCTAGAAAGTTGAATGGGGTTTTTTTTTTCTCAAAAAATTAGTCCTGGTATTATCACATCTTGTAGGAATTTTGTGACTATCCAAACCATAATCTCTAAGCTATTATATAAGCCAAAAAACTTGAGTGCAACAACTACCGGTGGCTAGATATTCAGCTTCCACTATAGACAATGCAATATAATTTTATTTCTATAAAGCCATGAAACTAATGCATCATCTAAGTAATTACATGCTACATAAGTACTTTTTCTATTTAATAAGCTTCCCTTATAATCAGCATCCTAGTAGCCAACCAAATCTAAACATGTATTTCTAGGATATCACAGTCCTAAATGCAATGTACCACTTAAATATCACAAAATATGTTTAATAAATAATAAATGAGGTTATATAGGTGAAGATTGAAAGTGTGCATGAAAATAAACATTAAACATAATATCAAGTCTACTAGCAATTAAATAAACTAAACTACTAATCATATCTTAATATTTCTTTACATTTATTTCTTTACTATCTTTGACTTTGTTCAATTTAGTGGAAGTACCCATCGGAGTGTCCAACTGTTTTGTTTGATCCATGCCAAATCTTTTAAGTAATTCTATTGTGTACTTGGCTTGATTGATAAAATTTCCATCTTTCAATTGCTTGATTTAGAGTTTGAGAAGAAGTTCAACTCTCCCATCTTGCTAATCTCAAACTCCTAACTCATAAACTTAGTAAATTCTTGACATAATAACTCATTCGGAGCACCGAGAATTATGTCATCCATATAAATTTGAACAATTAATAAATCCTTTTTGTATTTCTTAATAAATAAGGTGTTATTAGCTTCCACTTTGTCAAAACCATTTTCAAGTAAGAACGCCCTTAACCTGTCATACCATGCTTTAGGAGTTTGTTTTAAACCATATAAAGCTTTAGATAATTTTAAAACATGTTTAGGTGCATCATGTCTTTCAAAATCATGGTGTTGCTTAACATAAACTTCTTCTTTTATAAAACCATTTAAGAATGCACTTTTAATATCTATTTTAAACAATGTAAGACCCATATGAGATGTAAAAGCAAGCAAAAGTCTAATGGCTTCTAATTGAGCTCCGAGGGCAAAAATATTGTCATAATATATTCCTTTTTCTTGGTTATACCCTTTAGCTACTAATCTTGCCTTATTTCTAACTATATTTGCTTATTCATCTATTTTGTTCTTGAATACCCATTTAGTACCTATTATGGGATGATCCTGAGGTCTAGATACTAAGGTCCAAACTTTTTTTTCTTTCAAATTGTTCCATTCTTCATTCATAACTATAATCTAATTTTCATTGCCTAAGGCTTCTTCAATAGTATTAGGTTCAATATTGGAAATAAAAGCAAGATACGATAAATTAATGTGAGAGCGAGTAGTTACCCCTTGGTGGATATCACCTATTATTTCATTGGAAGGATGATCCTTCTTATATCTCCAATATCTTGGTAGTTCTTCATCTCTCCTTGGTTTAACAATTAGCTCTTAAGTTGTTTGTCCTTGATCTTCAAGTGATAGATTCTCTAAACTCTTAGGTAAATCTGTTTCATCATTCTCAAACTCTCTCTTTCTTTAATAGGATTAGTCTCATCAAATACAACATGTATGGATTCTTCTATAACATGAGTGCTTTTGTTAAAAACTCTATATGATTTATTAGAAAATGAATAACCAAAGAAGATGCCTTTATTTGTTTTAGAGTCAAACTTACCCAAACTATCTTTAGTATTTAGAATACAACATTTGGAACTAAAAAACTTGAAATGACTAATCCTAGGCTTCTTACCATTCAACAGTTCATAAGGCATTTTATCCATTTTATGTCTTATATTCACTTTATTAATGATATGACATGCACATGCAACTGCTTCAGTCCAATAATATTTAGGTATATCATACTCATTAATCATCATTCGAGCCATTTCTTGTAGGGACCTATTCTTTCTTTCTATTACATCATTTTGTTATGGTGTCCTCAACGCATAAAAGTTATGTGCAATGGCATGATTATCACAAAGGCATTCAAAAATATCATCATCGAACTCTCTACATGATCACTTCTTATGGATGTAATAGATAAGGAATTTTCATTTTCTATTTTCTTTATAAAGCTCACAAAAGATTTAAAACATTCATCCTTTGAACTTCAAAACAAAACCCATGTGAGTCTATTGACATCATTAACTATTAAAAATGCATATGACTTGTCTACTAAGTTAGCTAGTATATTAGGACCAAATAAATCCATATGAAGGAGTTCAAGAGGTATAGAGGAAGTTACCGACTCTTTACTTTAAAAAGAACTCCATACTTGCTTTCTAATTTGGCATGCTCCACAAACTTTGTCCTTTTCATATTTCATACTTGGGAATCCTCTTACAATTTGTTTTGCATTTAATTTCAATAAGAGGTCTGTGCTTGCATATCCAGGACAACTATGCCAAGTCCAAGTGTACTAACTTAAAGATTAGTTACATCAAACAAGTAAAAAATGTATATATTTCATTCTTTGTTTTTCCTAAGAAAATAATACGTTCATTATTAATTCTTGAAACAATGCATTCATCTCTTACAAAGCAAACTTTATAATCTTTATCAAATGGTTGAATTACACTTAGAAAATTATATTTCAAACCATCAACAAGCAGTATATTATTGATTAAAGGACAATTAGCTTTACAAACCTTTCTGATTCTAATTACGTTACCCTTAGCATTATCACTAAATGTAATAATCCTCTATCCTTTGTTTTGAAAGTTCAGAACTATAACAGATGCATCGATTATCAACATACCAATTGTTTCTTTTCTTAACGACCTACAAATATAGAAAATTGAAAAGATTTAAGTACCCATCTCATTTTTGGGTCCTTGGATGTTAGTGGAACACCTGACTCATCCTTTTAACAATAGTAACCTTTAATCTATCACAGATTCGAGGGGAAATAGGAATAGAGATAATAAGATCAAACAAGGGTTTTAATGATTTGAAGAAAAGGTGCAGCAACTACCAAGGATCAGTAAAAGATGAAGGTATTGAGCACGAAAAAATTAAAAGAAACTTTAGCAGAATATCGGTCGGATGAACTAGGCCTATCGATCGATCAAACTTGGATAGGCAGACGGATATATTGGTTAGGTTGAGTGAACTAAAACAATTATTGAAAGCTTCATTTATTCCAAAAAATAGATTCAATTCTTATTTAAACCACACTAATATGAAGAAAATATTCATTAAACCTTTGAAACTAAATTCATTTTTTATTTGAACATTATATCTTTTATATTCGTATGGTAATACATTTAGACGATCATAGTAAAAATGTTGGATATGACCATAATGTTCATATTAAGAATAAAATAAAGGAGTGAATGTTTTGTATGTCTTTCTTCATCTAAAATTATTATGAATTCTTTGAAAATGTTGCCTAGGTTGGACAAACAATTTTCTATCATTCATTTATTTTGAAGAAATTTCTTAGGCCTTGTAGTATACATGAATGCATGATGTTGAGTTTGAGGTCTACTAGATGATATATCAGTATTTTTAGGAAAACTTTCACCTTTTAAGTTCTTTCTATTAACAAAGATGGTTTTCCTAGTCGGAGCTCCATTGCTATATCCTAATCCATGTTTAACATTTCCTATTTTTTGAACACTTAGTAAAGTTTCTAATTTTTCTTTTCCTTTGTTAAATTTTGAAAAAGATTCATTAAGGGGTTCTACCATTTTCCTTAAGACCATATTTTCATTAACTAGTTCATCGTTATCTTTGTTAACCAAAACCATGTCTCTCATAAGAATTGTTTTTTCCAATTTACATGCATCTAACTCTTCTTCAATTTTCTTGTATTTATCACACAATTCTTTATTTTTCTTGTTCAATTCTTTTATGCTTTCCAAGAATTCATCACAAGAGTAATTACCTTTACATTCGTTTTCACTAAGAGAGAGGCATACGCGTTGTTCACTATGAAGCACATGTTGGCTACTTCATGTCCTTCTAAGTCTCTTAACTCAGACTATGCAGTTTTCAATGCTTTCTTTTTCTTTGAGTCTCTCCTTTCCTTCTTCCATCCCTTCTTTTCTTTTTATTATTCTTCTTCTTGTAGGTATGGTAATTGCCATCTCTAGCGGCCATTTTCACCATATTCAAAGCACGTTATGTTGAATAATTTATTCTAACAGAAAGATGTACCTTTCCTAAGCATTGATGCATTTCTCATTAAATTCTTTAACATTCTTGTGATAAGGGCTGGTTCCTCGTTTTCGTTCCCAAGTGATGATTCTTCATTGTCACTTGCCTCCTTTTTAGATTCTTTAAAGGATAATTCTTCCTTTTCGGTATATCTTGCTTGTCTTGAGTATTCTTCATCCTCACCTCATATGTTAATAGTGAGCCAATAAGTTCCTCGAGAGGGGGAGCATTGAGATCTTTTGCTTTTAGAATTGCCATCATCTTTGTTTCCCATGACTTTGATATAGACATGAGGATTTTACTAACAATAACAATACTAGAATAGGTCTTACCTAGAATTTTTAGAGCACTAATGATATTACTAAAACAAGCATACATGGTGGAAATTTTTTCATCACACAAAATAAAAAAAGTTCGTATTCATGTGTAAGCATGCGTCTTTTAGCTTCTTTTTCTTAATTGTTCCTTCATGAGTGATTTATAAGGTATGTCAAATATCATATGTAGTTTCACATATAGAAATCCTATTTTATTCTTCCATAATCAAATCACAGTATAAAATATGCATGAACTTACAATTTAAGGATACCGATTTCTTTTCCTCAATGTTCCATTAATTTTCTTTCTTTGGCATTAGTTTATTACCTACGAGTTTGGTAGGCATAAAACATTTTTATGATGCCATCATCCATAAATCGGTATATTTACCCATCAAATAGCATATCATCCTATTCTTCCAACACAAATAATTGTTTTCTTCAAATAAAGGAGTTATATAAGGATTATGGCATTTAAGGTTAGATGAGGGAGCTATGAAATTCAAAAAGTATGTCATATGATCTTTGCTTACTAATTCATTGGAATTAAAATTTTATGTGAGACCTAGGCTCTAATACCAATTGTTAGTCATATATGGAACCTAAGAGGGGGTCAATTAGGTTATAACATTTCTTTTACAAATCATAAACCTTTATCTAAATTGTGGAAGATAAACAAAATTACTAGAATACATAAACAAGATGAAGTAAATACATAAAATTAAGAAGAATTGGAAAAAAAATACACCACCGATTTAGGTTGCAACTTACCTAATTACAAGTTCCTTTTTATGTCTCAAGGATAATCTTCTCTCATTATTTTTCTAAGTCTTAAGACTAATCTCACCAAAATAATAGAATTACACTAAGAAATCATCATTTGGTATAGAAAAGAGGCCATCAACACTTGATGAATACAAAACAAAAAGCCTCACACAGTTTCACACAGATACTAACAATAATAGAATACTTGAAATACGCAAGGTACCCTAAAAACTTGATGATTATTTCTCCTACTAATCCCACATATTTATACTCTTAATCTTGATAAATTAGTTATTGCAACAAATCTCTAACGTTCATCTTTACTAAACTCTTATTACTGTTGAAAAATATGATCGTTCCTAATCTTTCACTCCATAATCTTCTCATTCAGTCGATTGATTAAGGACATTTAGTTGACCGGTCTTCTGGTCTTGCTCATTCGATCGATTGATACTCCAGTCTTGCTCATTTGGTTGATCAGTACACTCAACGTGATAGATCAATTAAAATCTTTGGACAGTTCCTCTTTAAATGGTAGCAACTGAATCGTTAACTAGTCTCTATATATACTTCTATATTAAGCTCCAAGACCCCAAATGCACTTGAACTTCTTCTAAAATACATACCTTTACAACACACTTAAACATAATAATAGCAATAAAGGTGTTTTATCATCATCGAAATAAGGTGGAACCTCCCTTAGTTAAATAAGAGCTAAATACCGTTGGTAAAATAGTACAGTTTAGTGTTGACTTAAATGTTATTTAAGTATTTATACTTGATTTCCTGCTAGATCTCCGAGGAGTTCAATGGCAACTTAAACTATCTTATAACCAAGTTTTAATAAACATATAAAACCATCTTCATAAGCCAAAAGCACAATTTTAGAGAATGAATCATGGCATTTTTAATTAAAATTTCATATTCTCTTAGTTATTCAGGTTTTTTAGGTGAGTTATTCATTTTACAAGACATGTATTGGAGATTAAAGTTTATTTTTTATGATTGTAGGAGCTTAGGCATATGATTCATATTTGTAAATGTGTTTAGAGCCTATTTTAATGCTTTTTAACTCTTTGTATACATTTCAGACACTTATTTTTTTAATAAATTAATCAAAGGTCTATTGGTTAAGTTTCATATGATGTGTTCTTTGATCCAAATGAGTTGCTAATCTGATTTTTTGCTAAAGTAAGGTTAATAAATTGTTTAATGAGCTCTTATCCATTATTGTGAGCTAATCTTTATTTGATTGAAGTGTTTAATGCTTGGTCTAATTAACCAGTTATAATAAAGTCATTAAACAACCTTTGATAGAAGAAATCTATCTTGGTTGTTGGATAAATAAATGACATGGTTTAAATCATTACATGACAAAACTTTAATTAATCATGATAGTGCTAATATAGAAATAAGGTTATTTTATATTAAACTTAATGATTTTTAAGCTTATTACCTAAATTTGATGAATTTCCAAACTTTAAACAAAGATTAATAGAGAAAAGGCATTGTCTTAACTTTAGCATTATCTTAAATTTTTTTAAGTTGACCTAGATCAAGTCTCACATTGTTTAACCAACTTAATTGGATCATTGAAAATTAGAACTTTAGCTACATTAATTCATTTAAGCAATCCTTAATCACAATTTTCAGTTTTCTTGCATAAGTTGGAAACTTTAAGTTAATTTGGTAGTTTTAGCATAATAATTCAATCAATATGGACTCTTTAAATAATTGTAATCCACGTAACCTAGTACTTGTAAGTTGAATCACTATCCAAACAATAATCTAGACTTTATTAAACCCACAATATTACTTGTTGACTGATTTACTTCTTGATAAGTATGTCTAAACATGCTTTAAGAAATAATATGCTTAAACTTCATTAATTTTGATATCTCAAAACAAGCCAACAAGAAGTTTTTGGTGCCGTTGATAAAAATCATCATAATTGGAATACTAGGAAGAAATTGGTGTTAATTACTTTAGAAATTGTTTATATTATTTAAATTTCCTTTTTTCTTTTATTTAAATTTTTTTGTTGCTTATTTTGTTGCTTTCATTAGTTAGTATTCAATTTTTTTCTTAGCTTTGTATGCATACTTAGCTTTTATTCAATTGTTTTCTTAGCTTTGTATGTATACTTAGGGATAAACACCAGAGGAATTTAAGTTTGATTTGGAGCTTGAGTGAACCAGTCATTACAAAAGGAAAAGATATCAAGCAATCACATATGATATGGGAGGAGTAAAGATTTTTAGTGAGTAATCTTTAAATGAAACCAAAAGAGCATTTAGTTAAAAGGCCTGAAGAAGAAGGTAGTCAACCCACTATAATGGACTTGGCTATAGGTAATAGAGGTAGACCTTTGGCTAGTATTGTATCACTTAAGGTTAACTAAAACAACTTTGAGATACCTCGTGGTGTTATTTAAGTGGTCTAGGCTTCATAGTTTGATGGTTTAGTCTTAGAAGAGCTAAATGGACACATGCAAAATTTCTTAGATATCTGTGCTCGTTTTAGAAGCAATGGAGTTTCAAATGATGATGAAAAACTTAGGCTTTTCCCATTTCTTCAAGAGATAAGGCTAGAACTTGGTTAAACCCTCATTAGCCTAGTTCCATTACCACATGGGGGGACCTAATGAAGCTTTTCCTTGCTAAATTCTTACCACCAGTCAAGATAGCAAAGATGAAAACTAAGATTAGCTTATTTATGCAATATGAAAATAATAGTCTATATAAAGTTTGGGAAAGGTTTAGAGATCCTTATTTGGTGTCCTAGTCATGGTTTCAGTACTTGGTAGGAAATAGACATTTTCTATACTGAAGTCACACCTTCTAGTCATTGTACTAAAGATACTAGGGTCGGAACTAGTGTGATGAAAAGGACTCTAGATGAGGCTTATAAGCTGATCGAGGGGATGGTAACTAATAGTTTCTAGTATAATTTTGAATGATATCTTAGGAAACCACACGGAGCTCATGCTATCAATGATACAATAGCCTTAGCAACTCAGTTGAAAGTCTTAAATAAGAAACTGGATAGTTGGGTAAGTGGAGTGGATAGAAGCATCATTATAAGTTCTTCGGAGTGTGGGCATTAAGGTTCCTAAAGTAGATTAAAATAGATTGGAAGAATAGATCTCAATTGAGATAGATTTTGTATTGTATTATTTATTGTTCTAATTTTTTAGTGTTTTGAACTCTTTATTTTCACTAATAAAGTATATGTTTTTTTATTTGTCTTTTATTTTACTAATGATTATGTATGCTTAATTTGTCTTAGATAGGGATAAATTAGTAGATAACCTAACTATTATTCTATTTATCTCCTTTTATGTTATACATTTTTGTTTAATTAAGTGATTAATTATCTATTATAGTTTGATCATATTGGATAAATTAAAAGGTCATTAGGAAAAGTTATTGGAATTGAACTTGTTTTCATAGAATTAGGAGTAAAATTAAGATGTATCAACCTTCAATTGAAATTCCTTTTGATTAATTTTGATTTTCCCTAATTTATATCTTTAGGATTTGGGGATTTTTAAAAATTTTGATAAATTAAGAAATGTTTTACAAATTTGTCTTTACAAAAATTCAATTGGAAGCCAACTTGATCCTTTCCAATTTTCAATTTGATTGATTGCTTAATTTTAGATAATGCACTCATGTTTTTACCTATGTGCGCTACTTACAAGTTTAAGTTTTCTCCATATAGGGATGTAGAATTAATTGAGGTTCTAGGCAGTTGAATTTGGTCTATAAAAGTGCCTTTTATGCAAGTTATATTACTGATCATTGATCAATTTGATACCAATGTGCATTCTCATCCTTAATGATTTCATAGGATTCCAAGTTTATCTTCATCATAAAATCTCAAATTTTGTTCTTGTAACTTCCATTAGGTTTATCAAAGGCTTCTTTTTTTAGATCTCTTCCATCATAGTTAGGACTAGAGGTCATAGTACATCTAGAGCTAAGAGATCAAAAAATATACATCTAGATGAGTACTTTAACATCAACTCTTCTTGATTCCTTGAATATATAAATAGAAAATTACATGAAACCTGCTTTATTTCACGCTTCAATTTAGAGCACTATAAAAAATATGACTTAGTACTATTTTTCATAGTTCAAAGGTGGGAACATTTGTTTACTCCTTCTAATGTAATTAACCCCACCAATGTTAAGTTTTTCTTTTGAAATCTTAGCGAAATATACTTTGATGATGAATACCTCATTATCTCTGAAGTTGTCTCTAAATGACCATATTAATCAAATTTTAGGTATTCTTGTCCCACAATAGTATTCTTATTATAACTATTTGAAAAAACATAGAAAATCAACTCCCTTTATAGCTATCTGAGTTAAAATTATTTTTGAGCTACCTAGTTAACGGGAATAATCTAAAAATGAAGTTATGTGAGAGAACGTAATGCAATCCTTGCTTCGATCAATATTTTATTAAATATAATATCCTTTCCTCAATTGTTCATTATACTTTCCTAGGTTTAGATGGGTGAATCGAGCCATTTATGATTTTTTTATTTTGAATAAAATGATTTATTTTGTCCAACCATAAGAGAAAAACCAAAATAATTCCTATTATATGATTCTTGGTCACATTTTTTGACATTTTCATCTTCCTCTCGTGAAAGATGAGTATGATTTCTATTCTTTCTTTAACTTAAGTCCATAGGTCATCAAATTGTGAATGGTTAAATGACTTAACCACATTAGTGACAACAATTACCTATCCCCCTACTTACTCACTATCATGGTGATGATTATGAACCTACTTAAAATTATGTCATGATGAACCTACTCAAAATTATGTTGTGACATTATCCATTGATGATAAGGATATATCCTCTAGGCCACCTCCATATTTTATTATATTATACATTGCCTATATATAAGCCATCATTACTGTACTCTATGGTAAGGATGGTACATTTCAAGATCGTCTTAATGAATTTGGTACACAATTTCATAAGGTTTCCATATAGTTTCATAAGATGCTCAGTTTATTTCACAAAGTTTCACCCACATCTTCAATCTCCACTTAGATTTTAGTGCTATTCTGTGAGAGTAGCATTTTTCATGTATAACATGAGTGTTTTGATAAATTTTATGTTTTAAGAATGTCTTGGATCTTTTATTTTAGATTTTGATGATTTTATATAAAGGATACATTTTTGGTCTATGAATGCTGATGTTTGATGTATATTTAGATTGTATAAGGTATATTTGATCTATTTTATGAAATTGACTTCTCTAATTTGCGACTTTCAACTTCTAATAATCTCTTGATTTCAGCGTATAAGTGGTAATTCTTTATGATATTTCCTTATTTTTATTTTTCTATTTACCTTTTGACTATTGTTAAAGCCGGTGAGTAGTATATGATATTATTTTTTATTTAGGAGGAGTTGGAATTTTCAATAAGTTATAATACATGAGTTTAGGGGAAGCCTTAAATTTTGATTAACTTAAGGGGAGTTTTCTAAAATTTGGTGATATCAATTTCTTTTGAATTTTATTTTCTCATTTCGTAAAATGGGGAGAGAGTTTATAAGTTGTTTGAAAATTTTTAAATGGTATTAAGAAAATTTAAATGATACCATAAGAAATTTAGTAATTGTTTAGGATTTATAGTTTTATAATATCACATAGTTTTTCATTATCAAAAAAGAGGAGAATGCTGAACGAAGAGAGTTTCCACCTAGGCTTTGATGAAGACAAAAAAAAATCTTACTTGAAATGAGTTTTTTGTGTTTGATGTGTTAGAAAGATAGGTGTGAAGAAAAGTGTTCTAACGATATAATTTCAAGCCTTAGAGATTAAATGAAGTTTATAAATAAAAAAGTTTATAGAGAACAAATGAAGTTTATAATTTCAAGACCAAGGTAGAATTTTAATAGGTTGTATGTTTGATGTGTTGTGTGCCTATATGAGTTATAAAAGAAAAATTACTAAGAACACACTAAACAATATCTCGACAAACAAAAACACAAGTGTGCCTATCAGATATAATGTAGCTAGGACAATTCTAGTTGTTGAATTACAAGGAATACTATTACCAATGAATTCCTATCTAAATTTAGCTAACTACTCAAAAGAGAAAGGTTGATTAGTTAAATTGATGGTTAAAAGAAACAAAACAATTAAAGTAAAAATCCTAGACAAATTGTAAAAAGAAACAATTAATTATGAAGTTAGGATTCAGGTAATTAATCCCTCTAGGATGCGTATGTACTCATTGTTGATATTTCTTTAACTTGAACTCCAGATTTGTTATACCATAAATTCTTTAATGTAAATTTACACTCTTTCTTAAGCAATGTAATTCTATTCGAATAAATTAAACTAGGTGAAAGTTCTCTCTATCCCATTCTATTAAATTTAATGCATTAATCCATCTTATAGAATCTATTGTTTTGGTTAAATTCACATCAAACCTAGAAATCTTATGTAAAACTATCTCTCAGTCTCCATGCAAGATGTTTCATTCATGGAATGATCTAATACATATAAGAAATTTAACAATCTTAATCATATGCATAATCAAAGCTTTGAAATCAACATTTACATTTGCATAACAAGTAAATCTAAAGAAATTAATGCCCATGAAAAAATATAAGTCAAAAACCTAGAACTTAAGAGTTAAACAAGAACTAAAAAAACACTACATCTTATAGTTCATAAAAACTCCAAATCCTATAAAGAGTTTAACTCCTAAACATAATTTCCATAAAATAAAAAAAACATAAAGACAAAAGGAATAAGAAAGCTTATGATAAGTCTTCTTAAATCCTTGAAATATTGATATTGAATGGTGAAATCCTTCCTTGATCCTTGAATTTTTGTCTTTTGATACTTCCTCTCCTCGACTATTTATTGAAACCCCTTAAGAATGACCAAGGACATTTTATATGATCTTGGTTGGTTAAATAGATATATTTCATAGAAATAAAAATATAAAAAAACGTAAAATTAGGTTATGTTAAAATGTGGAGGGCAACTTGATTACAAGCAGCATTATGGTTGTGATACTAATAGTAATTCATGTTAGAGCAAAATCACGGGCAGTATTATGAGAGTGATGCTGCCTACAATTTTCTACACCACTTGATTTTCTCACTAAATCTCCTCCATTCTTCATCCAATTACCAATAAATTTAGTATAAAGCTTCATGACGTGTTGTTCTTACACGTTACAAAATTTCATAATAAATGGAACTCTAGAAGTGCACCTAATGCTTTAACTAATTCAGCTGTACCAAATTTGGTGCTTAATTATTTCTTATTCTCAAGCAATGACTTAAACATCCACTAAAATAGAATCAATCAAAATTTGATAAGTAATTGAACACAAAAAAAAATCAAACAAGGTACTTGATTTAGTTTACAAACATAACCCTTTTGAAGGCAAAAATTTGGTTAGAAATGCACGCATTCACACAATTAGAAATAATGTTACCTTTTATGTATAAAATCAATCATCTATAGGGTTATATATAGATTATCTCCTAAAGTTTTTCAAGGGAATTATCACTTATGTAAAGTCTAACTCAGTTTAGAAATTTTAGAGCAATTTTGGTATTTCACTTTGTCTTTTATAAGAGGGAAAATATTTTGTCACGAATGTCCCTTGGTCACTCAACTTAGTTCACTTTTTGTCTTGTTGGCAACGTCATCTAACCTTTTGACGTAGAAGTGAACATTTTGTTGTGAAAACCTCTGGTTACTTAATTAAATCATAATAAAAAATGGCTACTAGTTCCACTCATACAGTTTAATCTTTTATTAGGTATGAAGCCAGTGGAGTGAGTACTCACTCATTTAGTTTAAGAACATATATGTTAATGGTCAAATTGATTGATTTTTCCATGTTTATTTAATGAAATTTAACCCTTAATCCAATGCTTAAATGTTAAATTTATGTTTTATAATGTTTAATTTGTAGTTAGTTGATCAAGAAAGAAGATTGGAGCAAAATTGTGGAAGAATTGCCATTTTAATGATGCCTTCTATATATAACATCAAGAGTCTATGGAGTCATATATGGATTATCTCATAAACTTTTTCAAGTTAAGTATCACTTATGCAAAGTCTAACTCACTTTACAAATTTTATAGCAATTTTGGGGTTTCACCTTGTCTTTTGACAAGAGGGAAAACTTTTTTTTGTGAATGTCCATCGGTTACTAAACTCAGTTACCCTTTTTGTCTTGTTTGCAACATCATTTAACATTTTGATATGAAGATGAACATTTTTATCGTGAACACCTCCACTTACTTAATTAGTTCACAATCACAAAAGGCTACTAGCACCACTCATACACTTTAACCTTTTAATCAGTATAAAGCCAATTGAGTGAGTGTTTGCTCATTTATTTTAAGTACACATATGTTAAGGGTTAAATTGACTGAGTTTTCCATGTTTATTTATTAAATATTAACCCCTAATCCAGAGCTTAAATGTCAAATTAATGTTTTATAGAATTTAATTAGTATTTAGTTGATCAAGAAAAAAGAATGGAGAAAATTGTGAAAGAAATACCATTTTTTAGGCCATCAACATTGGTCTAGAGTGACCCACATTGAAGAATTCAAAAACAGGCCATTAATGACGGTTTAACTGCCTTTTAACGACGTCATTGATATGAAATTTTTCTTCACTCTTCCTTAACTTTTCTTTAATTTTCTTAGAGTTATTAGCCTTTAAAAACTTGTAATTTTGATTTTGAGTTGTTTTCTGCATTACTAAACGTTATAGCTTACTATTAAGATATATATCTAAGCTTGGAATTCATCTTAAGGGGTTTTCTAAATCAGATTATTTCATGTTTTGCTTTATTTTCTAGATTGGTCAAAGTATTATTCTTTAACTTACGAATCTTTATATTCTTTCATTTTCTTGATGTTTAATTAATATATTTGAGTTCTAATGGAGATGCGATCAAATCACAAAACCTAAAAATCATTCAGGAGCTCTCTTATGTGCTTTTTGAACTCTAAAGTCATTACTTACCTTTTTTAATTGTGGTTAATCAGAGTATGTTCCTAAAGATGTATGTTTTATGTGCTTTGGTTAATACGTGTGGATAAATCATTTTTTAACTAAGGATTGTTGCATAAATGAGTTAAGTAAGCTTTCATACATGATTAAAGGACTGATTTTTGTATATTGAAGGGATGAACCATCCAATTTTAAACTTGCCACTTAAGAAAAATTTAAAAGATGATCTAAGACTTGAGAAATCAACTTAAGTTGTCGGAATAATCAATAAACAACACAAATTAATCATTGATAACCAACCATTTATTACTTGTGAAAGTTTGAGTTTTTAGACTAAAATTTCAAAGGTTAACTTCCTGATCTTAAAGTCTATTAACTTAATTTGATGCATGACCATACTTCAAATTGGGATTAATAGAGAGAAGGCATAGTCTTAACCATAGCTATGTTTTGAAATTGTGAAGATATTCTAAATCAACCCAAAAAAATGTTAATTCCTCAATTAGTTCATTAAAAACCTAATTCTTAGCTAATATACAGAATTTGGTAATTTTTTAAAACAATTTATAGCTAATTTATGCAATTTGGTAGTTTTTAAGACAATTTAGAAGTCGTTTACTTTGTTTGAAGCAAGTTAAGTTAAATTAGCATTTTCTAGCTTTTTAATCATTCATTTGGAATTTCCTAGATAATTGTAAGCTAATTGATCAAGTAGTTGTAAATTTTTCCCTATGGGACTGACCTTCGAGGTTTTGTCTACCATATTACTTCTTCAACAAGTGCTCTTGCTTATAACATTGATTTAAAATTGAAATTGAAAATGGATTACAATTAAGTCACCTAACTAACAAATAAAACAAGTTTTTGGCACTGTTGCCAAGGAATAGGGCTAGAATATTAGAAAACATTGATGTCAACTACTCTAGGACTTGTTAATATTATTTTCCTAATTTTTTTGAATTTATTTATTTATTTTTAATTTTGAACATTTTTGTTGCTATTATGTGATCTTATTTGTGTTGTTTGTTTATCTAGTCAATATTTGCTTTTCTTTAGTTCATTTCATTAATTTTGCATGTACACTCGGGGTCTAAATCCCAAGAAATTAGACTTCAATCTAGAGCTTGAGTGTACATTATGTTGGAAAAAGAAAGAACCTCGAGCTAATCTAAATCTCGCCATCTGATCTGACTCTTATTGTTTCTCTTATGTTTTGCAAGTTGTGTGGACACCCTAATTGTGCTAATAGACAACAACATTAATTGGAGACACGTCACACCTACAAAATTAGAGAATTGGAGTGGATATTGTTGACTACTTCACCAATGGCGGGCTAGCTAACGCATAACAGCTGCTATAGACCATCGTTGATTATCGAATTTTAACTATTCACCTTAGGGCTAATCAACCTTAAATAGCTCCATGTTCATTGATAGGGGTCCAAATTGATATGATTTTGATAGTGAATTTGATGCATTATGACCCCTATATTGTGTTTAAATGTTTAATTTATGTCCC
>JAOXYD010245363.1:0-16787 GCA_028565735.1 Pinacopodium congolense
TTTTCTCCATTTAACTTAGTTTAAAGTTTGGTTATGCTTTAAATCTAGCCAATGGGCTTTAATTTCAAGAAGGTGAGATCTGGAAAATTAATTCTAGAACTCCAACTTTCACAAATAATCCAGATTTGGTCATGCAAGGATTAATTTATGTTGTTTATTGATCTTTTCAGCAATCTAGGTAGATTTCTCGGATCCTAGATTATCTTTACTATAATCTTAGTTGATCAGGCTAAAATCAGAACTTTAAGAGCTTCAATAAACAAAATCAAACCTTATAACATGCATTAAGACTCTCCTAAAACATTAAAACACAAATCCAAAGCTGAAAAATGGATTTAAGCATACATGATTACAACACATGCATCTTAAGCCACAAACTTTGATAGATCTCAAAATATAGGTTAAATAAAGTAGTTGAGAAGTTAAAAAATTTGTTAGAACCCTTCTGAACAAGCCTTGAAACTCTTAACTTGATCTGAACATCAACACAGCCTTTAATCCACAAGATCTAGTAAGAAAATCAAAGAATATGCAAGGATATACACATAAGAACATGAACTTTCAGTTAATGCGAAAAACACGAGAAAATAGATAATGATCTGATTTAGAAAAACCCCCTATGATGATTTAGAAACTCATGTGTATGTCTTAGCTTCAATCTCCAACAAACAGCAACTCAAAATACACTCTAAAACTTGAATTACAAGTGTTTGAATCCTAAACTATCTAAGAAAAGGTAAGAGAGAAGCAAGAGCTTCTTTTACTAAGGTTATATCTGAAGTCTCTGGAGCGTGTACATTTGTTCTATGTTTTCTTGGCTCTATTCAGGCTCTAGAGACTCCCCTCACATGCCAGGAGACAAGTGGATTGATTGAAGACACACCAGGTTTGAAATTCTCAAGATTTGGAGCTAAAATTGATGACTTGGAGTTCAATGACACCCTACCTTCCTACAACGGCACCATCACAGGGTGCCATTATAGCTCGAATTTTAGATAGTTCAACAGCCCCTTGATCATCAGACAACGGCACCCTCTCATGGTGCCGTTAATGGACAGAATTAAGAGGAGTTCTTGATGTTTTTGATCCAATCTTCATCATTAAGCTTCATTCTAAAAATCAAACATAATAATGAATTAATTAAACAATTAAACACTAAATTAGGGGTCATCATTCAAAAAATTAACCATGAAAATCATATCAATTTGACCCCTATCAATTATCCTTGACAATTTCCTAAAAATAGAAACAGGTTAGTTGGTTTTGTTAGGATACTTAATCATCTAGTCTAGGGTTCCATACCTTTAGGTTACACTTTCAAAACTTATGTGTTGGTAGCCTAAGTTAGTCATTCCTTAGCACCTAATACGTCTTTACTATTAAACTTAGAGAGCTTGCTCTAAGTTATAATGGAGATAGGGGTGTTTCTAAAGCTTATTAGATTTACATAAGTTAGAGAGACTGAGGGCTTTTGCAAACCTATAGGCTAACACCTTGTAGAGTACCTTTTATCCAAATGCAAGGACAAATAGTTACTCTAAAATTCCAATGTTACCTTCTACCCATTTCTGTATTATTAATAGTAGTCCTTTTGTGCTTTGATTTATGTTTGTCTTTTTTCCCTTATTTTCATCTTACCTTGGCTTAGCTTGCATCATCTTCAAGGGTTCTTATTTTCTTTTTCTTTGAAAAATTTGAAATAACATTAACATTCTAACTCCTTGTAGTTCGACCCTAACTTGCCATATACTCCATTGTAAGGTCTAGTGAGGTATTAATATTTTGGTAGTTTGCAACGAACTCACCATTATATATGACTGCAAATGTATGATTAAGTCCTTTCAACATTATGGTAAGACCAAGAGAAAAATTACAAAATAAATTACTCAAAACATATAACAAATTCTACTCTTTAACTTAATCATTTAGCTTATAACTACAAGTTCTACAAGTTGTACTTCAATAGTTCTCTTCTTGTCAAGTTGGTCTTTATGTATTCCGTACACATCGCTTATCATCAAGGCTCAACATATATGTACTTCAAGTCTTCACTAAATACTTAATGGCTTGCTTTCATCAAACCTATCCTTACACACAACAAACTCCATAAGTACATTAGTAGAAACTATCTTGTCATTAACCAAAGTAAACTAAAATAAAACAACCTAACAAATTAATGAACAAAAGTGTAGGAACTTGTGAAATCAAGATTAAAACTAGGATTCACTTCTATCCCTATTTTGTATCCCTCTTACCTTATTGATTGAATAATGTTTGACCCAAGATATTCTAATGTTTTAGGCACCCTCTCTCAAGGTGTAACCAAATTTCCCAAGCTAAATAATTTAGGAATAGCTTTGTCATCTATCAATCTATCAAACCATTTCGTAAATATCTAACTATTTATGAAGCAATACTATAGGTAATCAGTTAATTAATTAAGATATTTCTTTAACTAATTAAGGACCTAATGTTTATAGGTCTATTAGAGTTCCAATTATCATGGTATAACTCGTCAAATATTTTTTAACTCAATCTCACAATCTATTACATGGAGTAAACACAATAAACATCACAAACATGGATTTATTAAATCAATAATGTAGAGTTCAAATAATAGTTCAAAAGCAATTCCTACAAAATAAATTTGGCTGCACGTAATGTCAATAAGTTAACTAACTAACATATTTTCCTTAAAAAAAGATAGAAAAGAGAAGAAAGAATAAAACTAAAGCTTGACACTCTTCTCTTTAATCCTTTAGGTAGAAAAAATCTAGAAAGTTAAAGTGCTCCTAAAGAACTTGATGGATGATCTTGATTTCCACTTTTAGGAGCCACCAAAACTTGTTTTTTGCTTCTTTGGGTAAGTCCTTAATGATTGTGTGATGGCTCTTATGGTTTTCGACTCTTTTTTATGTCAAAACATCACAAAACCCCCCAAACACATGAAACCCATTTGTTGCTTTAAGTTCAACATCCCACAATCATGGTGCACTGGAGACAGTCACCCTCCCTATCATGATCATGGATAGGTCATGACTGTTGACTACTGCTGGTCTTCTTTGCCTACTATTTCAACTTCAAATGATAACACAATAGGTAGTCACACAGATAAGTTCTAATTTATGTCTAATATCATCCATAAACACTCAAAATACACAATATAGTTACAATAACATGAAAGGAGCATACATTTAAATCCTAAATAGAACATTACTATCCTAAACATTCAATGTAACACACTTCACACCTAAGGAAGAATATTCTATTATACACCTACCAAAAAGGCCCCAGCTTTCTTTTTTCCAATTTATTTAAGGTTTGATAACAAAAAAATAAATTATATAAGAGAGGATGTGACACCCAAAAATTTTAAAGTTATAATAGTTATGAAGTATTTTAGTGTTTAATAATTTAGAGATTGATAATGGAAGGTTAGGAAGTCAACTTTTGATTGATTTTTGAGATAGTTTTAATAAAGGAAAATTTTTGTTAAAAAACATCTTGCTTAGATTTTGTCTCTGCTGAGTATTGATTCATATTTTAGGCATAACTGTTAGATTTTGTCTCCACTAATTATTGATTCATATTGTCTCCACTGATCATCTTGCTTAGATTAGTTAAGGTGATTCAAATGGATACAAAAAAATAAGAAAATTTTCGATGTTTCATTGAAAAACTTAGGATTGATAAGGGTGTATTATTTTCACCAATATATCTTACTAATTAACTTCAAGAATATTTCTTTATTATAACATATTTTATAGAGCGTCTAGCCCATTATTTATGTTTTAAAAAAAGTTTGTAGTACCTTTCACTTAAAAGTTTATAGTTTATTATAATTAGGGCTTGCTAAATATATTATTTCATTAATTTTTTATGTTAAATTCTTATTAAGTTTTATTTAATTTCTTGAAAATTATAATTTCATTTTTAGGTATATTGGTTGAGAACCTTATTAAAGGTATTTGATGTAGTTAAAGTTTCTTTTTCTTTTTAATTCAAAGGGCTAGACTAAAGTCAATTATATGCGCTTTTGATTATTTATAAATATATAAAGATTAATAGGGTTTTGGTTTATGATTTCATTTGGTGATAAATGTTTATAACTAATACACTTCCAAACATTGTGTATTTCAAGCAAGCACGTGGTAGAGAAAGAGTCTAAGGACTTACGAGAGGGTTGAGTTGCAACTTATATTAGATGGATCCCACTAGACTATTCTTTTACATATATTAAACTTTTAAGATTTATATTATTATATATTACCTTAGGTTGACTTATTGAAGGTTGATTATTTAGATGTAAAAGAGATTTTTTTAGGATTCCTTTTTAGTTATTTATGTTTTTGCAAGAAGTTGAGAACAGATAACGAGTCTTAACTCAATACCTAATCAGTTTCACCATCATGTGATAGTATATCTCATTGATAGTAAGTGATCTAGAGCTTTTAATGTCATAGATTACGATTGGAGGTAGGTGTTAAAAACCTATATCTCAGTGGGATGAGAGATGTAAGACTTCATGAGCTTATAGAAACTAGTAGTAATAAACTTCCCAACTGGCTATTTTAGGGCCTATCATGTTTTTAAGCATGATTTACAGTAATTATTGGGTCAGTCTAGATTTATGGCATAAGAAATGGTAAAACAATGCATCATAATCCTACATTGGAAAGGAATAGAGGTGAAAGCCTTTAAAAGCCTATAGAAAATACTACTAATCAACCTCTTAGCTAGCTAATTTAAGGTATATGGTTCTTTTAGATTCAAATTACAGTTGTTGTTTGGTTAGTTTGAATGTATGGTGATACAAATGGTATCAGAGCAGACCTTAAAAAGCATGATGTTAGGTCGAGATGATAAGTGTGGGAAATTATGATGGTAGCTAGAAATGAAAAATTTCTAATAGCCTTCAAGATTAGTTCTACATTGAAAGAGTGTGGGAGATATGAAATTTTTGATTTGCCAACTATAAGGACATTAAGGGTTTGAGTAGGGGAAGTTATTCGATCAAATTAAAGAGGTTGTAGCATAATCATATATAAAAAATGTGAAGAGCGACTACTAACCAACTTCTATCTAGTTATTTTTTATTGAAGTTTTTATTAACTCTAAAGTGGAGTTATTATTAGGTTAGTATAGACTTCAAGAATTACATAAGTGAACAATCTCTTTCCTTTACTAACTTTAAGTGCTACAACTAAACAAATTCTTTATTCTCAAGCTACTCATTTAACTAGAGAATCTCCAATTATTGACATATTATAAATTACAATTTTGACTCAAATTATGCTAATAGTTCTCTACTTGTAATTTTATAAGGCAACTAAATGAAAAAAAGAACATATGATGGAATAATTACTATAATATTTAAATTATGATATGATCATAATTATGATAATAAATTGTATTTACGAATTACTATTTAATTGTCTCTAGCCATAGTTTTATCAATACTCCATATTGTTGAAATGGTACAACTAGCTCATATTATCTTTCTTTTTTATGATAAAAGTAATTGATCTAAAAAATTATAATGTGGATATATAATTGCTTACTAGCGAATGCATTCACTAAGGCCTAATTATGATGATCAAAATAAAACATTATTTGTTTGTCTACGAGTTCTCATTTTGGAGGTTTTATGATTAATTTTTATGGTTGACATCACCAAACTATCTTTTATAGCAAGTACTATATTTTGATAAAACTTATGGTTTATTTCATTAAGTAGCTTAGTGAGAACTAAGATATAGCATAAATGTTTTAGAAATAGTGCATAATGTTAATAAATGGTTTGTTACAATAAATTATTTAGATTAGAAATTAATTCCTTAAATTTTCCATTTGGAACATTGGATGACATAAGGACTAAAATATATAATATAACCATGAATGGATATGTTACTTGAAACCACTTTTATTTGTCAATTATTAAAAATTCTTGACATGTTATCAAATGCCAATCTTGATTTACGACCATAATTTTTCAATTATAAAATTAATTTTAATTTAATTTATCTTATTATAATTCAAAATCGCTAGCAACATAAAATGAACCTAATGATCACATATAAAAAGTGGTTGTAAGCCCTATGGCAACCAAGAGGAGGGTGAATTGGGTATTTAAAAATTTCTTGCAAAATTAAAACAATTTAAACACCTTAGGCCAATTCAATCAATATGAATTTTCTAAAACAAATTCAACTTAAATAGAATGCCAAACTTTATGCTAATATTAAACAAATTCAAGCAATGATAAAATAAAACACAATAAGCACAATTATAAAAGAGATATGGAAGGGAAAGAACTCTAAGATTTATAGAGGTTCGCCTACCCCAAAGATAGACTACGTCCTCTTTCTAACTACTTGTTGGAAATTCTTTAACTAACAATCTTGGTTAAAAGCTAAGAGGAACCTTTACTACAATCTTAATTCAAGGCTAGGAGGAATCTTTACAATAATCTTGATTCAAGGCAAAAGAAACATATACCAATCTTTTTCTAGGTCAAAAGTAACCTATCAATCTTACTTTTTACAAAAAGGGTGAAGAGTAACCCTTACAACAATCTTTTTATGGCAAAGGGGAGCCTTTACAATGCAACCAAAATTTATAATTTTTTCCCTAAAAGGACAGTCCTTAATCCAAGCTCCCTTGAGCTTTAAACCAAGCTTATATAGCTTTTAACACCCTTGATCAAAATCGACACAACATAAGGGCTCAAATGTAACACATTCAATATGGTGCATAATTAAGGCCTAATCTAATCCAATTCACATCCAAGAATTAACTCAAGCTAAATATTCTTTATATTAGGTAAAGAGCAACCTATCATCTTTATTTTAAAGGCAAAGAGCAGTCTATACCACAATTAACAATCAACACAAATTAATTCCCCCAATTAATTCACCAAAACACACCTTTAATGATGTTTCTATAATGCACAATCAATAAATTAAATTATGAAAATTCTAGAGGAAAACCAAAATTATAAAAAACCTCCTAAAACTTAAATACGTCATAAAAAATTTAATTCAATCAATAGAAACATGATTATCAGATCAAACAATCAGATATAATCAAATGAACTCAAGTTGTCAAAATATATGCTATCTTAATATTCCAGCCTAAAGATGCATGGCTTTAATCATCAAAATGATGCAAATTAAATTCAAAAAACCTACTTAAACATCAATCCATATCTTAACAATAAATCTTAGTAGTAAAAACAATTTTAGCACATCAAACAAATAATCTAAATCAAGCACAAAATTAGAATGCTCAAACTTGGATAGTTTTAAGTAACCTGCACAAATCAATCTCAAACAAACAATATAACCACTTAAAAATTGAAAAACAAATTACTAACACACTCCTAAAACCTTAAAAAAACTGAAAGTACCAATTTTGTGCATCTAGAAACTGATTAAAATTGAAAATTAAATTGTTCAAAGGTGTTGTATAGAAAACATGACAATTCTAAGGTTTTTTTATTCTTTAAGCTGAAACAAACAATTTAAGTGCTTAAAAATCAAGGTAAAAGATCAAATGCATGACACTTGAACCAAAACATGTATGATAATTTTTAAAAAATAAAAATGGTTTTTCTAGTTTTAAATTGAGGAACACAGAAGTTAGACTATGAGTAGTGAAAACTATGATAGTTTTAAAGGGCAAAATTTTGAAAGCTTGAAATAAACGATACAATGAATAAATAAATCAATTGACAGCTTTCTAAGTTTCATCTATATCTAAACAAAATAGAGACAAAATTTACAGCACAAGAAACTAATTTAAAACATGAAAATACCAATTGAATGAAAGTTGTACAAAAAAAAAGGGGAAGGCTTGAATATTTGAATGATTGATCTTTGTAATTCATTTTTTAGAGGTTGTGAACTTATTAAAAGTATTTAGGATTGATATATATAGTATTGGAAAAATTTTGGAGCCATTATAAATAAATAAAAATAGCTATTAGAATGAGGAATAAAGACAAAAACTTGAAAGAGAAAATTAACCGTTAGAGTCTGCATGTTCAACAACACCCTCTGGGTTTATCAACGACATCGTTAAAAGATGAACAGGCTGTCGTTGAGAGCTTTTGGAAATAAGGGTATAGTTGCACGCTTGGAGCATGTCATTTAAGGATAAACATCCCATCATTTTACATCTAGAAAGCATAAAAAATACTCCAAACCAACTTCAAAAACTTTCCAAAACAATTTTGTACATTAAATACCACTTCAAGCAACTTTTAAAGCATAATTTAAGGTTGTTTAAATCATCAAAACATTTCAAATAATTTAAAACATAAGAATTGCCCTAATTATGAAACCTTTCATTTTAGCCAACTTTAAAACTTTTTCAAGTAATTCATAAACCTTCCATAAACCAAAATTCACAACATAGTTATGACACAAGTCAATTCAATCACACCTAATAAATTAAATCAACAATTCAATTCATTTTAAATCATCAAGAGGTATACACTAAAACAATTCATCACATTACTTCTTGATTATGCAACATATAGCCTAAATTGTTATTCTAATCCACTTCTTAATATGCCAAAGCCATAATCAAATCAAGTTAATCACTAAAACTACAATTCAATTCCTATATGTCTCTATGCAAATGTGAGAGCCCTCCTCAAGTATTGATTAAGATCAAGAAAACTTACAACTTAAGACCTTTCCTAAGCCTAACTAAACTTGATCTTCTTTTCATGATCATTAATCTTGATTTTCATTCTAACTCTTTAATGCTTAATCCATTCTTCAGTATCTTCATGATGGATTTTCTACCTTAGGCTCCACATATATGCTCTTACACTTTACACATCAATCTATCTTATAAAGCATCAAAGACTTAAACATTAGTAAGAATAATATTTTGTCATCATCGAAGCACATGATTAGAACCACCTTAGTTCAACAATCTCCCCTTTTTGCTGATGACAAAACTTGTGATACTAAGAGCCTATAAAACACATATCACGTAATTTCATTACACATTATGAAATGATATAACTCTCTCCCTTTATACTCGATACTCACATTCAATTCTTAATATCACACTTATCTCTCCCCCTTTTTGACATCATAAAAAAAGATGACCAATTGTAACTAATGCATAAAAGAAACTTTAAACCAATTATAAGTAACCCTTTATACTTACTCCACCTTAATTCATGCATCTTTAAAAAGAAATACTAATTGTTTGTAATGCTCCCCCTAAATGTATGCAATTGTGCATTATGGGACAATTAAGCATGAAATGGGATGAAATGCATAAATAAAACATTACAATCACACTTTTGCATAAAAAACATGTATTATGAACCTTTGTGCACGAAAATTACAAGTTATGTAATTTCACATCAAAGCACATGTTTATACATTATTAAGCTTTAATAATGCATCTTTGAAAAAAAAAATACACACATTATGCGTATACCACATAAGAACAACATGTTTATGCATACTTTGGATTGAAACTAAACAATATGTCTTAATACCATGTAAATTTTTCTTAAATAAAAATATGTCAAACTCCCCCTAAGTATAAGGATTTGAAAACATTATGCAAAACCAAGTTTATATAAAAAGGATATACTCCCCGTAAATTTATACATTTGAAAAGATTTAATCACATAAGGAGAAAGTATTTATTTTAAAACTTTTTCAAAGATAAATATGCATAATAATAATTGAAAATAAATTATTCATAAAAATATGATAACAATTATAAATTATGATAATCATTTGAAAATCATGATATCAGTTTTAAAGTAATATGGTAAACATTTATAAAAAGATGATACCAATTGTGAAAGTCAAAAGTAATACCAATTGTAAGAGTATAATGCCAATTGATACCAAATGTAAGAGAAGATGCAAATTGAGAGTTCAAAGATATGGTATCAATTGAAAATTTAAAAATATGATACCAATTACAAAAACAAAATATGATAATAGTTTTAACATTTTCAAAAAAACATGTTTAAAGCATCATTTTCAAAACAAGCCATATGACCAAATCAATGTAAAGCATCTACTTTAAAATTCATGCAACAATTATAATGCAATGTGCTAGTTTTCAAATATTATGCAATGATCTTGATACTAACATATAATGATTCTACTATATACAATGGCTCTTGAAAATGTTTGTTGAAATTATTCAATGGCTGTAATACTAACATGCTTTGGCTTTAACATTAACCATGCATTGGCTTATTTAAAAGATTATGCAATGAATCTTAATGCTAACATATAATAGCTCAAACATTACCATTTAATGGTTCTAACATTAACATGCAATGGCTCCCCTTAAACATATGAATCCATTTTTAATCAAACCAACAACGAAGGTCAACTTTTTCAAATCAACCAAAATCATCCAAAAAACATGTCAAGCTATATATCAATTAAGAATTTAGGAATGCCTCCTTTTGCACCACCATTTTATTCCAAATTCTTTAACTCCTCACTTGTTTCAACAATCTGCTTTTTGATAAGCTCATGTGAGGCTTCTTGGTTATGGTTATACATTCCACTTCAATTAGAGATACCACTTCCTTAGTTTTTATCTTGACACTAATTTAGCACCAATTGTATGTTGACCTATAAAATAAAGAAACTACTTTGTTTTAGGTAGCCACATTAACTTGGGTCCTTGGGGTTAACTATATGACTTTTCTTAACCCAAACCTTTAAAGGTTTTCTAAACATTCTTTGTTTAACAAAATAAAATTTTTTTAAATGTCCAAATTTACCACAAAAATTACATACGTATGGAGATTTATGCATATGGTCATGAAACCTATGAACATGATGCGTAAATGCATTTCTCATATCAAAATTAACTCTCCTAGGATAATAGTTATGCATTTAAGGGTTATGAGAATGCAATATGCCATTATGCCTATGAAACAGGCCACTTTGCTTAACATGATATTTGAATTCATTTTTGGGTCTAACATCCCTAAATGCTCTTCCTTGATGAATGTTATGCCTAGAATAAGAATGAAACATGTTTGATGGCCTAGAGTGAGTATAAGACACATTTCTAGATTCATGAGCATGTATGTGGGGTGCATGTGAGATGGTTAACCTATTTTGCCTAATGGTCTAAAATGAGGCCTAATATTATACACATTCTTTTCTTGATGAAATGGTTATCTAGGATGTGATTTATACATGCATTTAGCCTTAACAATATGCTTGTGGCAAGTATGTGAAGATAAAGACATAAGGTAACTATCATGAGGCCTAAATGTATGCATGTCCCTTCTTTGATGAAAATCTCTCCTAAGATGTTAATATGAACTTTTCCTAGAATTATGCACATGCAAATTTGAAATATGAGAGGATTTAAGACTTCTTTGCCTACCATTAGTCCAAACTGCATCATTATGAAATATTGTGCATTCCTAAAGAAATTATGCCTATTTTTGGTTACATGCACATTCTTATTATCCTTTAAGCTGGATCCATATATGAATGCATGCTTGTTCCTCCTAGAATGCAACATTATTTAATGATGTCCTAGGATGAGCTTTTGATGATGATGCATCATTAGCAGATAAGGGTTTAGGAAAATTTTCATCTTCTAAGTTCTTACCCTTAAGAAAAATGGTTTTTGCATCATTTGAAACATTTGCATCAACATAGCCTAAACCATGCTTATTATTAGAATTCTTTTGAGTTCCTAGCATGCAATCTAACTTTTCTTTGCCCTTTATATATGTAGATAATGATTCCTTAAGGGCATCCACTTCCTTCTTCAAACATTCATTTTCATGCAATAACTCATGCTCTTTTTCATACGTACCAATATCAACAGTCTTTAGAATCTAGCATGGCATTCATTTCATTTTTCAATCTATCAATCTCTATCATACAAGCATTCTTAGATTCTAACACATCATGCATTTCAATTTTCAAATTCTCATTCAAATGTAAACATGCATCGAATCCTTTTCTCAAACAGTCATTCACATTCACCAATCTATCATTTTCAATCATACAATCATTTGAAGCAACATTTACACTATTAGATTACAAAACATGTAAATCATTTTTCAATTTCTCATTTTCTATCCTAAGTTCATTCAAAAAATTCTTATAATCCTTAAACTTAGAAGAAAGCTTCTTCCTTTTTCCTTTAAGCACTTGTGCAACCTTAATCAATTCATCAAATGAGATATCATCAAAATCAACATTATTTTCATCATCGTTTGAGTTAGAGCCAGAAGGTACCTCATTGATTTCATTTTGAATATATTTGATGATGATGGAGCTTCTTATAAAAGAATCAAAAGGCATGAATTTGAAACCTCTTTTGCATCTTTAGCTTTCTCCACTTCCTTTACTTATTCTTCTTCAACGCCTTCTATAAATTTTTGCTCCAACCTACACCAAATCTCAAAAGCAAAATTACACATAGATACTTTATCAAAAATAAACCTATCTAATGCATCATGAAGAATATGCATAGCCTTATCATTTAAAGAAATAAAATTTTCATTTGAAAATCCATTAGGACCATTTGAAATAAATTTCCATAAATAAAAATCTTGGCCCATGAGGATGAATTTCAATCTAATTTTCCAATCAAGAAAATTAATACCATAAACAAATTGGTGGCCTAAAAATATCCAAACTCTCTTGACTAAAACAAGGTGCCATTTTTAATCTTTACTCACAATTTTGCTAGAAATTTGTCATATGTGATATCAAGAGTCTAATACCAATTGTAAGCCCAATAGCACTCAAGAGGGGGTGAATTTGGTGTTTAAAAATTTCTTGTGGAATTAAAACACTTTTAAGCACCTTAGGCCAATTCGAACAATATGAATTTTCTAAAAAAAATTATACTTAAGTATAATGCCAAATTTTATGCTAATATTAAATAAATTCAAGCAATGGTAAAACAAACACAATAAGCACAATTATAAAAGAGATAGGGAAGAGAGAACTCTAAGATTTATAGAGATTTGCCTATCCTAAAGATAGACTACGTCCTTTTTCCAACTACTTGTTGGAAATTTACTAATAAGCTTGGTTAAAGGCCAAGAGGAACCTTTACAACAATCTTGATTTAAGGCCAAGACAAACTTATACCAATTTTGTTCTAAGTTAATAGTAACCTATCAATCCTACTTTTCACAAAGAGGGTGAAGAGTAACCCTTACAACAATTTTTTATGGCAAAGAGGAGCCTTTAAAATGCAACCAAAATTTATAATTTTTTTCCTACAAGGAAAGCCCATAATCCAAGCTCTGCTTGAGCTTTAAAACAACCTTACATAGCTTATGAAACCCTTGATCAAAGTCAACACAAGATAAGGGCTTGAATGTAGCACATGCAATATGGAACGTCAATACACAATTAAGGCCTAATCAAATCCAATTCACATCCAAGTATGTTCAATGAATTTAGAGTTAATTCAAATGGATACAAAAGTTCTTTCTTAAATAGCTATATTAAAAACAAACCTCATGCTAAACAACCAATAAGTTTTTAAGAGCAAGAGATTCCTATCCATGTTTATAAGTTGCTAAAGTTATATATGGACTTAAGAAAGATCCTAAATCATGGTATGAAATGGTTAGAATTTTCCTTTTGAAATTTATTTCTCAGAAGTCTAGTTAATATCACTTTATTTATAAAAGAAGAAGAGGAGATATTTGACTAGAGCAAATATATGTTAAGAATAGTACATATGGCTTACTAATAATTTTTTTTATGCAACAAATTTGGTATCAATATGAGTTAGGAGTTTGAGTTGAATCACAAAAGAGCTACATTTCTACCTTATATTTCAAATAAAGCAAATTAAAGGAGGAAAGTTCATAAATCATAATACAAGTATACGAATGAGTTTCTATATAAGTTTAAAATGGATGAGACAAAACCATTAGGCATCATTTCCAAAAAATTGTGATATATGTGACATGATTTTATTAATACGTTGAACCATTTAATAGATATGTTTATAAACTCCTTTGTCATAATTGATTTAAATCAATGAGTAGAAAAATTAATATGACATACATGTTATATTTTTAAAAAATTCTTCTTGTGCAAGGAGGTTTCTTAAAGATTTTTTGATTGAAGAAGATGAGAAAATATATGAAATTTCAATAATAAAGGAGATCTAAAAGGCCATTTATGTAGTTTAACGAATTAGGTTACTAGGACTATCTATTCTGAATACCAAACTTGAGATGTGTTTAACTCACTTTTCTTATTTATCACTTCATTCTTTCATCTCTCTATCCTTGCAAAAACATCCTTAGTGAGATAAAGAGCCCTAATCCCTTATTAAAGCACCTACCATTTCATGAGGATTGAATTGGATTTCTAGTAATATTCCTCTATTCAGTATCTAACCTATTTAAATTGGTGATTAATTTATTCATTGAATAACCAATTAAACTATCAACTATATAAGAATTCAATTTCAAATTAACTAGATTAGTAAGCAATCAAAGAAGCTAGAACCTAGATGGTCATGTTCTTTATTCGACTTCAATTTAGTACATTTTCTAGATTTTTTTAGACAATAGGTGGGAAGTAAACGGTATTATCTCTTGAGTTATATAATTCCTATCCATATTAATAAATCAACCAGAAATTCTACTTATACAAAATATCAATTTAAAGTACTAACTCATATGGAACCTGTTATTTTGACTAGATTCACAACTAATCTAGAAAATCATATGTAATCCTATCACCAAATCTCCTTGCAAGATTCATTACATATGGATTGATCATTTCACATAGATCATCTCTCAATCAAAATAAATAAAATCAAGTCACAGGAATTGAAACTTGCATTCGCATAAGAAAGAAAAAATTCATTAATCCCATAGATAAATCTAAGAAAATATCTAGAAATTCCACTTTTAATTAATATAAAGAATAGAAAATACTACATCCTAGAGTTCATGAAAACCTAGATCTTACGAGAAAATTAGTTCTTGAACATATTGAAATAAACAACCATAATCATAGGAGAAATAGGGATTAAGAAGCTTATTGATGTGATACTTAAATCCTTGACTATTTTATGACTCTTACTAGAAAACATGTCTTGATCTTAAATTCCTTGATTTTGGATCTAATATTCCCTTCTGAATTGCTCAAAACCTTATAAGTATGGGTTAAAATTCTCCCCTTTGCTCAAAACCAAAATTCTCTAGAAAGAAAAAACTAAAATTTAATTAAATTTCTAAATAGAATGATAGTTCCATAACCTAGCTCATGGGCATATGATTGGGTCACTTGATAAAATTAACTACTAAGGTTCTTACTTATGTATCTTGCTTCTTCCCTTCTATTGGTACTTTCTCTAAAAACTTGTCATGGTCATTGCCAAGGTCATGAGAGAAGGTGTGGTATTCTATCACTTAATGCTACTTGTTCTAAATTTGCTTCCACAACCTAGCCAACTTCCTATATGCATCAAATTCCTCAATAAGACTTATAAAAACATACATATTCAATAAAATCATCATAAACAACATCTTATTAAAAAAGTAAACAAATATGTATATAAATTACATGAAAATATCCCTCATATCTAAGTATAACCATAAATGCATGCCTAAAAGATACGTAGATAAGGTGCTATCAAATACCCTACACTTGAACTATTGCTTCTCATAAAGCAATGACTTAGATGCTTCACTCAAAACAATCTCAATCAAGAATTGAAAGATAATTAAGTATAAAAAAAACAAGTCAATTCCTTAATAGTTTA
Organism: Pinacopodium congolense; assembly: GCA_028565735.1. NCBI lineage: Eukaryota > Viridiplantae > Streptophyta > Magnoliopsida > Malpighiales > Erythroxylaceae > Pinacopodium > Pinacopodium congolense. Next base: position 15,784 of record JAOXYD010245363.1, read on the forward strand.
CAAATCACAAATCTATCATGAAAAAAACATTTTTTTTATCACGTACAACATATAGATAGTAAGAAGCAACCCTTAATGTATAATATCAAACATCTAAGTAATTTCATATATAGCATCATACAAACTTAGTCAAGGATGTTAAGAACAAAAAAAAGAACAAAATTAGAATTAAAGCATTTAATTATAGCTTCAAAATGGCGGTCTAAGTGATCCTAAAAGACTCTTATTATATATGTACTTATATATTACAACCAACTTTATGTCATCCATTAGAGTAAAAATAATTATCTTTTAGGGTACCTCTACCCCTCGTTTTAGTGTATTAACTATAAAATGACAATTGTTTTTACTCTAAAGGATGACATAAAGTTAGTGGTACTTTTATCACTTAGTGTTTTGACACTATGGCAAATACCTTATCGAGAATGACCCCAAATTACTCAATTATAATATTTTTTAGCTTGTTTAAGATATGAAGGTGAACACCTTATCATGAACGCCCTAGTTACTCGCTAGGTGTCCTTCTCAAATGGATACTAGTAACACTCATAAAGTTTAACCTTTTTATTGGTACGAAGCTAAAGGAATGAAAAAATTTTACTCAATTTATTTAACAAACATTTTTCACTTTTAAAGAATAATTACACATTCTATTTCAAATTTATGTAATATAATGTCCTTAGAAACCTAATATTGAACATAAAAGGTCACTCAACACATACTATTCACATAAAATAAATGAAAAAACTAAGGACCAGAAATCAATGAAGAGTTTGTCAATGTTCAACTAAATTCAAAATATCAATTGTATTACAATGCAATAATTAACAATCAAATAATAATCAAAATCATTTTAAGAAGAAATATCCAAGGAATCATACTTAGACTCCCCATAGCTCAAGAATGTATGGTATACGATATGACATATTCATCTCCTTCCCCTTACACTTAAATCAAATTGTCCTCAATTTGAGAGTTAAAAAGGAATGAAAGCATCATAAGTG
>JAOXYD010245373.1:0-16787 GCA_028565735.1 Pinacopodium congolense
TTTAGTTTACTTTTGAGTTTGTTTGATCTTTAGTTTCTTTTTCCTTTTGTTATCTTGTTGTTTAGGTAACTTGGTGATGTTTGAAGGTTTGTTGTTCATCCTAGCTTGTTGGAGGATCAAAGGCAAAGCAGAAGAAGATTTCCTACACCATGGATTAATGGACACTAGCATAAGACATTCTAACCCTTAATCTTTTTTGTATTTTGTTTTTATTATGTGTTTGTTGGGTTTTGATGTTCTGCTTTCCATATTAATGACAATGTGTTGTTTAAGTGTGGGGAAGTAGGTAGTTGTTGCATGTCTTGCATTTGTGATTGCATTGTTTGCATTTTGTTATTTAGGATGTTGTTTTGTTTAGGCATATATGTTTAAAATGTATATCATAATATGATACATGATGTATTTTGTTAACAACTTGTAAATATTATAATACACATAGTGTATTTGAACTTAAGATATGTACTATTTTGTTTAAGAGTTTGGACATGTAATAACTTTAATTAAGATAAAATAAATGTGATGGTTGTTTGAATTTTGACAATGTTTTATATTATTTTGATACGTTTAAGTCTTATTTAGGTAATACCTCCCTATCATTTAAAGGGTATATAGGTGTTATAGCTAGTAGCGGGGCTTTAGTAGACAAGATACCAGCTGAGGCGAAGAGATTGATAGGAACTATGGCATCTAATTCTTAATATTGGGGAAGTCAGAATAATGTTCTCTCCTCTACACCCAAATCAAAGGACGTTGCTATCTCAAAGTTGGAGCAGTAAGTCACAACTCTGACATCCTTAGAGGAGCAAGCTATCGTTGGAAAAGAGAAAGCCAAGGTATGTGAAATTTGTTTTTTTTCTTTATCTAGTCATTCTACTTATTCATGTCCTACTTTATAAAAAGACCAATAGGTGTACGCTTTAGGAGCACCCCAAGGAAAACATCGAGGGTGTGACCCATACGCCCCTACATACAATTTGGGGTGGTGAGATCATCCCAATTTACCTTATAGGGCAATCAGCAAGGAAGTGATGCCAATTTCATTCCTCGACCTAGGTTCCACTAGCCCTCATCCACCTCCATTATCGCAAGTTACAGGTATGTCTTTAGATGAGATTGTGAAAGTTTTTGGCTACCAGTACTTTGCAGTTTCAATAGGAGACAAGGAGTAGCACCAAGAATTTGGAGACCTAGATGAGTCAGCTTGCAGACACTATTGGAAAGTTGCAAACTCAAGTCTCTAGTCAACTTCCCAGTCAACCGAAGAGGAATCCAAGAAAGAATGTGTCTACCATCTTCATGAGGACCACTAGGCGAGAAGAAAAGAAGGAGTTGAAAATGAAGGAGGATTCGATGCCTTTTCAGGTATGTGGTCCAACCTATACTATTCCTTACCGTATTCACTCCTTTTCTTACTAGGTTAGCAAGGAGAGAAGAATTGAAACTAGAGAAGACACAAGAGGAAAATAAGGGAGTGTTAGAAATGATGGAGCTGAAGGAGAAGCAAGAGGGGAAGGAGATGCAAGAAGAGAAGAAGGAGCAAGAGCAAGAGATCTTGGACATTTTCTGTAACATAGAGTTGAGTGGACCTCTACTTGAAGCTACTGAGAATTTTGTGAAGGAGTGAACTATGCAGAAGAGGAGGGAGGATGAAGCAAAGGTAAGTTTGGGGGTAAAAGTTTCAGTAGTTCTACTACGATGGCTTCCACTAAGAGATGGATCCTATAATCTTTTCTATACCTTGCATAATAAACAACACAAGGTTTTACCAATGCATGTTAGACTGAGGAGCTGCTATTAATGTCATGTCATTATCTATTTTTCAAACTCTTAAGTTAGGTAACTTTAAAGACAAATATCAAGTGAAAAAGATCAATTTTAGAGAAAAATTGGGGAAAGTTTGGAAAAGAATCCTAGTTTAAAGTTTCAATGGTAGGTATTATCTGTATCATTGATCTCCCCAGAACTTTAGTTGATACTTGACTATCAGACTCTTAAATGACGGTTGATAATCGACATCATTGGTAACATTGTTAAGTATCGTTAATATCTTGAAAATGTTGTCTTTCCATAAAATGCAAGGGCATTTAAGCCTTTTACTATAAAAAAAAAATCCAAAAACCCTATTTGAATAATATTTAAGGAGGGGGAGCAAAAAACCATTTCGTCACTTTTTACTCTTTTGGTAGGCACCTAACTTCTTTCTAATTTTCTTTTTTTTAGTGTTTTGGGCTTTCCTTTAAGTTGTATTATGAGAATACTCTTATATTTTGTGTTCCAAAGGAATTAGAACTTTACTTTTATTTAGGTTTTGTTCCTATTTTGTTATTCTTACTTTGGGTTTCATATTATTGCATTTGGATTTTGTTGAAGAGTTATGTAAACCTTTCAATATTATTAAATAGATTATTGAATCTCTAATTTAATTATCTTTACTTATTGATTCATCATATTTTATTTAATTATATGTTTTGTTCTTTTTAATTTCATTATGCTAAGCTGAATTTCTGTAGATTAGAAGATACTAAAGGAATAAATGAATTATGATTGTGACATATGAATTGAGTTTTAATAAGTACTATGTTTTAATGCTAAATTTAAGTCAAGACTTAGGTTAAATGTCAAGAAGTAGGGATTATGTACAGGTCTGATCACTCTATTTATGATATTTACTTTAAATACTAAGTATAGGCTTGTGATCCATAATTATCACTAGTTAATACCACATGTAGTCATAAGTTAACTAAGTTTGTAATTGAGATTTAATTAATTAGCCTAGGATTTTAATTACATAATCTGTATTTGTGAGGTTATGGCTTAAGTTAACAATTCCTTATTGCTTAATGCTACTATATCATTAAATCTAGAGAGTTTGCTCTAAGTTATCGCATAGTTAAAGGTATCTTCAAAATTTGATAGATTTACTTACAGCTTAAAGAACTTATAATGCAAAAGCTTATTTATGCCTATAGGTTAACATCTTAGCTAAGACATGATTCATATGTTTTCAATGATCAATTGTATCTCTTGAATCTCAAAAATATGTTTAACCCAGCTTTACATTATTCATATTTTATGTTTTTGTTTATTTTTATTAATTTCGTTAGTTATATTTTCTGTTTATTTTAATTTAAAAAAACCAAAGATTTTTATTTTATGCAACATTAGAAATAGTTAAAGCACACCAGTTCTTTGTAGGATCAACTTTGACTCACCCTATTACATAATTAGAAGTTAAGTTAAGTTATTATTTGGTGGCTTGTAATAGCCTTACTAGAGAGAATCCAAGGCATCATTTTTGCACTACTTTTACATTGCGTTAAATGGTGGATGCTTAGTTGTAAAGACAATTTTGGTTTACATAGAAGATGTTGATTACTAGTTGTTGGGACTCTAGTTATGTACTACTTGCTCTATTATTTCTTATATTTCTCTTTCGAGTGGCACTCATAGATATAGACTCTTCAAGCCATCTGGAAACACAATCTCAAGGTTCTTTTAGGTACTTATGGCTTCTTTTAGGAAGATGAGTCTTGAAGTATCGTCAAATGGAGAGGGGCTTTACGAAGTTTTAGGATTGGATGGTAAAATAAATAGAATGAGGAAAATACTCCACACCAATAATTTCAGGTATGTAAAATACATCATTAAGAAAATCCTTAAAATGTCTTCTTCTCAATACAAATAACAAGTCCATTAAATTCATTCTCTAATAGGCAAGTCTCTTGATAGAGTAGCCATAGACAACCTAATTGAGATAAGCTTGGAATCAACTAGTTGACTTCCAAACTCATGGTTTCTTTGCACAACAATACAAGTTAAAGAAGTAAAATGGTTGATAAGGTTGCTAACAATATAGGTTTACACCTTCTCTTGCTCTTTTATTAACATCGAGAATTTATCTCCATTTATCGAATAAGGAGCCACCATAGACAACACAGTCTCCAATTTTCACTTCCTTCTCATAAGGATGACTGAGTTTTTAGGATTCTAAAATTATTTTAATTAAAATTTATTTTTAAATGAAAATTATATAATAAAAAAAATTTCACGTATATGAGATGTGTCATAAGCTTATATTAATGTGTTGGCCACACCAACATCATTAACATTATTGTTAATGCTAGATTATTTTTACAAAAAAAAAAGTTTGAGCATTTGATTATTTTTAGTCTTGTTTGGTACCTAAGAGATAGTGAATTAGGATATCTAAAAATTCTCTAAAACAAATTCCAAAGTTTACCTAAAATTCTAAACACTTTTACAAAAAGAGTTATAGAAAATAAATAACAATATACAAAATTAATATAACAATTTTAATATGTGCAATTTCATGAAAAATTCACTTTTATATTTAACAGTAATATAAACACAATTTTTGGATAACAATAAACACAACAATTCAATTTGAACACAACTTAGACAATTAAATGCATAAATATAAAGAGTATAGGGGAAAAGGACAAAACTGGTTTATACTAGTTTGAAGAGTTCTACTTTTTCCTACATCTAATTCTCAACAACAGTCCTGTTGAAAATTTGCACTATCAATTAATAAAATACAATGTTAGAAATTATACAAACCTTTTTTCTAAGGCTCAAGGTAAATCTTTCAATCCATTTTATAATTTATGAAGAACCTTTCATCTCAATTATACTTCCTCTAAAAAATATACTTGGAATAATCTCAGTCAAGCTCAATTTAGTGTATTTAAAGGCTCACAAAATCTAAAAAATATATGCAAAAAATCATGTATAAAAAGGTTTCAAAGACAACTTAAAGAATACTTGTCAAAATAAGCTTCTTAATGTTCAAAATACTTGAATAATTTATTTGTAAACTTTTGAATGATGAAAACTAATGTAAAATAATCTATTTATAGGTCTAAGGTCTCGAATCAATTTATTTATGACTGTTACCCAATTTTCTAATGCATTAAAATTTTGTTATTATTGAGAAATAATTGTTGTACTGTGATTTTCATCTGTTAATGGTCATTTCTACAATTTGTAATGGCGTCGTTGGTGTACAGCTATTGCAATCTACTTTAACGTAGGTTTACAACAATGCCATTGATGAATTACTACAACCGCAATTGATCAACATAGAGAACAATGGTGGGAGACATATGGCATCGTTAAACTCACCCAAAATTGTTGTTAATCTCTCAAAAACATATAAAAATTTGTCCAAGGCAATTCCAAAATAATCCAATTATAATTTAACATTATAAAAACTTCCTAAACTCACACACACATTTAAAAACCTCCTAAAAATAATTTTATATCATCAAAAGGATTATTAAAAATATTTTATATAAAATCCATCTTAAATTATGCATCCTATATGCATATTTTAATTTAAGAAAGCATCATGCATAGATAAGCATCATTATAATACCAAAAAAACTTAAATAAGATTTACAATAAAGATTATAAGTCATAACCTATATAAGTTTTCTCTCCACTCTTCTAAAATCTTGAGTCTTGATTAATCCACTTCATAAACTTTAATTTTGATGATAATAAAGTTATGTAATATAGTAGCCATAAAATACCAAAAATAATTCAAACATACTTAAAATCATATGATTGTTAGTACAATTAATCCAATTCATAATTACAAATTTTAAAACATTTAAAAAAAGTTAGTACATCGCATGAAAGAACAAAATGCCTCAAAATCTAAAAAATGACTAACTCCTCCCCAAACTCATCACAATTATGTAACCATTTCCTCAAAACCAATTCAACAAGTTTAAAAATTAACCAACCATTTGGAAATCACTAACTCTCTCTAAATTCATATATTACACTAAAATTTAAAAAGAACAATAAAAAATAAATTACTACTTCCCCTTAATAAAACAAAATATCATATACTTCTCTCCCCATTTTTTGAATCATTAAAAAGATAAGAATAAATATTTAAACATGTCAAAAACAACATATGAAACATACTTTGATTCATCAAGGGCAAAAACAATAAAAAAATTAAAAAAATATTGAAAATTTAGATAGAGGAACCATCAATCATACAGGGCTCTCTCCTAATCATGCAAAATCTATTCCCATACATAAGTTTATTATCATCTAATTGATGCATGATATCAATAAATTCAAAATCTATATCCTTATTTTGGTCATGATCTTTAACGAAATAATAACTAATTTCTATATGTTTTGTTTTAAAATGTTGAATGGAATTTTTTATTAAACAAATTGCACTCCTATTATCACACCTAGTGAAAAATTTTCTAAGTTCTAAACCATAATTCATAAGTTGTTACCTAAGTCATATAACTTGAGTGCAACAATTATTGGCAGTTGTATACTCAGCTTTTGCCATAAATAATGCAATAGAATTTTGTTTTCTACTAATACATTACATAAGAATCGACATGCATCAGATGTACTCTTTTTATCTAATAAACTACCTGTATAATTAGTAGTAAAATATATAATCAATTCCAAAAATGTGTTCTTAGGATACCAAAGACTTAAATTTAATGTTCTATATAAATACCTAAGAATGTGTTTAACATCTAACAAATAATATTCCCTAGGTGATGCTTAAAATCTAACACATAAATGCATACTAACTATAATATGTGGCTTACTTGCGGTCAAATGTAGTAAACTACCAATCATACATCAATATTGCTTGACATCCATTTTCTTACCATCCTCATATTTTTTTCAACTTTGTGGATGTACTCATTGAGTTCCAATAGTTTTGCTTGATCCATACCAAATCTTTTTAGTAACTCCTTGTATACTTGACTTGATTTATAAAGATGCTATCTTTCATTTGTTTGATTTGAAGTCCAAGGAAAAAGTTTACTTCTCCCATCATAATTATGTTGAACCCTTTACTCATACACTTAGCAAAATTTTAGTATAAAAACTCATTAGTAGTATAAAAAATGATATTATTCATATAAATTTAAACAATCAAAGATCTTCTTTTTATTTATTAATGAATAAATTAATATTGATTTTACTTTTAACAAAACTATTTTCAAGAAGAAAAGCATTTAACCTACCATACCATACTCTTATTTCTTATTTTAAATCATATAAAGCTTTTAATAATTTGAAAATGTGCTCAGGTGCATCATATTTTTCAAAATTAGGGGGCTATTTAACATAAACTTCTTCTTGTATGAAACCATTCAACAATGCACTTTTAACATCCATTTGAAATAATTTAAAACTCATGTAAGATGTAAACGTAATAAAAGTATAATGCTTTCTAATCTAGATATAAGAGTAAAAGTTTCATTATAATCTATTCCTTCTTCTTCATTATATCTAGACTAGGTGTATAATCCAGCCTTATTCCTAACTATGTAACCTTGTTCATCTAATTTATTCTTAAACACCTATTTCGTACCTATTATTGGACAATTTTTAGGCCTATGTGTTAAATTCCAAACTTTGTTTCTTTTAAATTGATTCAATTCCTCATTCATTACTAAAACTCAATTTTAATCACCTAAGGCTATTTTTATACTCCTAGATTCAATATGAGACATAAAAGCCATATAAGACAAATTAAGACATGAACGAGTAGTTACACCTTGTTAGATATTATCTAGAATTTGGTTAGAGGGACAATCCTACTTGTATTTTCGATCTTTTGGTAGTTTATCCTCCTTCTTTTCTTCTTTTAGTTCAACAATTTGTTCTTATAAAGTTGGGCATTTATCATTTCTTTCTCCAAGTGATAGCTTTTCTAAATCCTTGGACAAACTTGCATCATCATCCTCAAAGACTTTCTTGTTTCAAGGACATTAGTCTCATAAAAAACAACATGCAAAGACTCTTCTACTACATGAGTTCTCTTATTAAATATTCTATATGCTTTACTAGTCAATGAATAACCAAAGAAAATGCCTTCATCAGTTTTGAAAACAAATTTTTATAAACTATCCTTAGTATTCAAAATATAAAACTCGCACCTAAAAAACTTTAAAATGGCTAATCTTCCCATAACTCATAAAGGATTTTATCCATTTTATGCCTATTATTAACCATATTAATGATATAACATGCACGTGCAACAGCTTTAACCCAAAAGTACATAGGCAATTCATACTCCTTAATCATTATTCTAACCATTTATTGTAAATTCCTTTTTTTTATTTCTGCTACACCATTTTGTTAAGGTGTTTTAGGGGTCAAAAAATTATATGAAATACCATATTCATCACAAAATATTTTAAAGAAATCATTATCAAACTCTCTAATGTGATCACTCCTAATAAATACAATAGACATGTCTTTTCATATTGAATTTTCCTAGCAAAACTCATAGAATATTTAAAAACATTCATCATTAATACTTAAAAATAACACCTATATAAATCTACTAAAATCATCAACAATGACATATTCATATGACTTACCACCTAAACTAATTACTCTAATAGAGTCAAATAAACCCATATAAAGGAGTTTAAGGGGTCTAGAAGTTATTACTGAATTCTTACTTAGAAATGAGCTCCTTACTTGTTTTCATTTGGCATACTCTACATATCTTATCATTTTCATATCTTATGCTTGGGGGCTCATTAATAAGTCGCTTGGAGTTGAGTTTTGATAATAAAACCATGTTTACGTGTTCAAGTCTTCTATGGAAAATCTAAGTACTTTCACTTAAAATAACCAAAAACTTGTTTTCAAGGTTAGTATCATTTAAACTAATAATATAAATGCTACCTTCTCTTTTTTTCTAAGAAAATTTTACCACTATTACTAACATTTGAGACCACAATTGATTTCCTTGAAAGCATACTTTATAATTCTTATAACATAATTGACTAACACTTAAAAGGATATACTTTAATCCATCACTAAGAAAAAATTACCAATCAAGGAGCAATTGTTCTTACCAACCTTTCCAATGCCAATTACTTTACTCTTGATATTGTCTCTAAAAGGGATGAATCCTCCATCTTTATTGTTAATAGAGATGAATTGCGAGAGGTCATCGATCATGTGTCGTGAATAGTCACTATCCATGTATCACTTGTTTATATGACATTGGTTGAAATTTTTGTCTAGATTAGGAAAAGATCTTCTATGTAAAAACTTTAATGAGGGGGGTCTCTTAAATCATATACCACATTTATTCATTTATATGTGATGCCTTTGCCTATTTTGGTGTCTACTAGACAATGCATTTCAAACAAAAGACCTAGGTGGGGATTTTTCTTCCAAATTCTTTCCCATAATCAGAATTATCTTGCTAGATAATGGTCTATTTTCACTAGAATATCCTAAATTATGTTTTTCATTAGTCAATTTTTGGGCACGTGGCATGTTTTCTAATTTTTTTATTTCCCTTTGATAAATTTTGCAAGATATTTTTTAAAGACTCAATTTCTTTTTTTAGTGTTATATTCTTATTCACTAAACCATCATTATCTTTATTAATTGAATCTAACTGTTACCCAAGTCATTCATTTTCTAATTTATATTCATCTAATAATTTTAATGATTCCTTATGTCTAGCATGTAACTTCTTCTTTTCCTAAGCCAATTTTTCTATATACTCTAACAATTCTTTGTAAGTATACTCAACATCACAATCATTGTCACTAGTATGAGAGTGTTAAGAGAATACCTCGTCATGTGCTATAAAACAAATGTTTGCCACTTCTTCTTTTTTAGAATCACTTGATTTAATCCTTACGACCTTCAACATTTTCTTCTTTAATTCCTTCCTATCCTTCTTTTCATTCTTTTCCTTTTTCTTAGTGGTGTGGGCAATATGATTTCAAGTGACTTTTTTCACCACATTCAAAATATATTATGCTAGAAATTTTATTGTTAGAAGAGGACTTACCTTCTTTTCTACAAGTGGATACCTTCCTCCATATGAGTTTCCTTATGCCTTTTGCGATAAGCATGACTGTTTCTTCTTTGCTTTCATATGAGGATTCTTCATTTCGCTTTCCTTATTCTTTTTTAGCCTTAAACATTGTATTATTATTTTTAGGAAGCTTTTCATCTCTTAAGTCTCCTTCGACTTATTTCATATGTCAAAAGTGAGCCAATAATATCTTCAAGTGGGAGAATATTGAAGTCCTTCGCTTCTTAAATTTTGTTGAATTTGGCTTTCCATTTCTTTGACAAGGATCTAAGAATGTTTCTAATAAGCTCAGCATTTGTATAGGTCTTACTTAGACCCTTTAAGAGATTAATAATATCAAAGAAACAATCATGCTTGCATATATGGATTCTTCATGTAACATGTGAAATATTTTAAATTGATACGTAAAATACTAACTTTGCTCTCCTTATCTTGAATTGTGCCTTTATACGTGATTTCTAAAGTATTTCAAATTTCTTATACGATTACGCACATAGAGACTCTATTAAATTCATTTATACTCAAGGCTCAAAATAAAAGAAGCTTAGTTTTATTATTGAGAGAGACTAATTTTTAATCTTCATTACCCCATTCATTTTCGCTTTTAGGAATTTTTTTATTTCCTATTATCTTAAAAGACATAGGTGTCTTTTGAAACTATCCTCCAAAGTTTAATACTATCAACTATAAGAAAGCTCTTAATTCTAGTTTTCCTAAATAAGTAATCGTTTTTATCAAAGAAAGGTTATCTGCATGTATTTGACTTTCAAGACTAGATGAGGGGAAAAAGTGTTCATGTGTATCATAGTGATTTTTTCTCACAAATTCTCTAGAATTTCTACTACGTGAGACATACATTCTGATATCAATTGTTAGTCATATTTGATACCTTAAATAGGGGTGAATTTTAATACTTAAAAATTCACTAAGACAAATTCTGAAATTCATCTAAAATTCTAAACTCTTTTGCAAAAAGAATTGTGAAAAACATATAACAATATATGCAATTAATAAAATAATTTTAATATGTACAATTTCAAGAAAAAATTTACTTTTATAATTAACAGTAATATAAACACAATTTTTAGATAACAATAAATATAACAAATAAATTCAAATATAATTTAGAAAAATATCTATGTAAATGTAAAGAGTATAGGAAAAAAGGATACAACTGGTTTATATTAGTTTAGAGATGTCTACTTTCTCTTATATATAGTCCCTAACAACAATCTTATTAAGATTTTTTGCTATTAGTCAACAAATACAATGTTAGAAATTAGATAAACCTTTTTTTAAGGCTCAGGTAAACCTTTCAATTCCTTTTATGGCTTAGGAAAAGTCTTTTCTCTCAATTATATTAACTCTAAAAAAATATACTTAGAAGAATCTCACTCAAGTTCAATTTCGTATATTTAAAAACTCACAAAAACTTAAAATGTATGCACAAAAAGTACTCAAAGATTAACTCAAAGAACACTTCTTAAAATAAGTTTTTTAATGTTCAAAACACTTGAATAATTGATTTTTAAACTCTTGGATAATAAAAATTAGTGTAAAACAACCTATTTACAAGCCTAAGATCTCAAACTATCTGTTTATGACGTTTGGCCAACATTTTAATGTATTAAAAGTTTTTTAACATTGAGAAATAGTTGTTGTAATGTGATTTTTGCCCTTTAACGGCAGTTTTTGAGATTTACAGCAATGTCGTTGATATACCATTATTGTAGTTCATTTCAACGTGGGTCTATAACAATACCGTTGATGAATTCTAGTAATTGCCATTGATCAACACAGAGAATAATGGTGGGAGACATCTGAAGCAGATAAACTCACTTAAAACTATTGTTAATCTCTCAGAAACATATAAAAATTTGTCCAAAACAATTTCAAACCAATCCAATCCTAATTCAACATTATAAATACTTCTTAAACTCACATACACATTCAAAAGCCTTCTAAAAATGATTTTGACTCATTAAGAGAATCATTAAAAATATTTCATATAAAATTTCTCTTGATTATGTATCTTATATGCATATTCAAATGAATAAATGTATTGTGCATGAATGAGTTTTTATCAAAACCCAAAAAAAAAATGTAAATAAGATTTACAATAAAGATGACAAGTTATAACTTGTGTAAGTTCTATTTTGACTCTTCCAAAATCTTAAGTCTTGATCAATCTGCTTTATAAACTTTAATCTTATTCTAAGATTTCATAAACCTCTTCTTTAATACTTCAATTTAATACCTATTTTTTAAAATAAGGTGAATCTCTCTTGATTCAATAATTTTAATTTTTTAAAATTTTGCCTAATATTGTCAAATTGACTAAAGTTTTAAATTTTTTTTAATTTACCAAAAAAAAACCATGTAAAACTACGATGAGATAATATTATATGTTTTGTTTTCCTCATGCGAAGCATGGGAGCTTTAATGTATAACAGAAGCTTAAGGGTTATAGTATCTTTAGCCTCAAATTCACAATACGTCAGCAGAGAAAGAATGAAAGGTTGCCACTTGAACATGATAAACATGTCGAAGGTAGTCAAGTTCCTTTGAATTTTACGATTTGCAGCCTCAATCAAACCATCAAGAGTCATATATTTTCAATAAATGGGCCATAATACCTAATTTCCAAGCGAATTTTTAAGTCCTATTCTCACTCGAGTTTCAATCTCAATCTTGAGTCACTTTCTATCTCAATTTCAATTTCTAATCTGAGCAATTCAACAAAATTTGAGATTTAAACAGTATAAACATAAAGCAACAATATACAAACACCAAGAATCGCATGTCATAAAATCCATGAGGCAAATTGACAACGAAAACTGTCGTTAATCCTATAGCCCGAACGCTACTCGACAGTAAGCGAAGAAAATCAACAAAGACCGGGACAGTAGGGGAAGTAAATCGACCACAGCGGCAAAGAGCTTCTGTGAAAAAAGAAATCGAATAAAAGGAAAAATAGAGTTTCAGTCAAATGTTATCAAATGAAAGAAATTTAGACAAAAAAACCAAACTTTACCAAATCATTTCAAATAATTATTTAAAATCACATTCTGAATAAAATATTTTTTAAAAAGTTTTTTAAATAAAAATTAATGGACATATTTGGTATCCACATATTCTATATGTGTCAAAAAATTATGTTGACACGTTTTAAAGTTAATATCGTTAACAAAATTGTTAATAAAGGGTTATTTTGTAATAAATTAAAATTCTAAACATTTTATTGTCATTTTTTCAAATTTAGATTACTATTACCAAATTAATTAAAGTTTTAAATTTTTTTATAATTTGCTCTAATCAATAAGTATTTATAAAGCAATAATAAACTAGAACACGAAATTCAATTACGTTTTTTTTTACTTATTTCATGTAATTGTGGCAAAATTTGACCGTGTTATTCATAGGAGGTGTGGAAGCATTATTAGCCTGTGCAAGTGATTAGATATCTTCCTTTAATAAATTGATATAGCCTTTTCATTTAAAAAACAAAATAGTCAGCTGTGCTACCACGAGATTCGTGATTTCTCGTGAGAAGTTTCAAAATCTCCTATCCTCCTAGAGTGAGGACAATAAAGCTGGTGGTGGAAACAGTTAATCTACATCCTAAGATATGTTAACCATACACGTAATCGAAGAGGTCCTTGGTGGGGGCCTACCACCACACGAACGGGTCGTAAGGCCTAGTCAGCAAATCTTTGTCGTTTATGATGCCTAATAGCTATGACGCCAGTCGTTATTGTCTCGACTTCCGTCTCCAAGTTCCCAAAATATATATATGGAGAAAATTCAGTATTATTTTGTGGATGAATGGAGATTGATAGGACCATGATACGTCTCAATATTTGAAATTTATGAAAAAAAAAATGTCTGATGGCACACAAAGGTGTAAAATCTTATTGGAAGCTAATGTAGTTTTTAGTATTTTCACAGAAAAAGGAGTCCACCCCCAACATTAATCTAATACTTTAAAAAAAAAGTCTGTCACTATTAAATAAAGAAAATTGGAAAATATTTAAGAAAATAATTAATTTTATTTCATATATCAAATAAGTAGAAGAAATTTTCAGAATATAAGCGTCTCCCTTTTAACTAAAAATTGATTTTATTAATATTTAATTCGTCAAAATTTTATTCAAGCAAAATTACTTGTTAGCATGATTAGAAATTATGTGTCTTTTAATTATAGTTTCAAGCATTAAATCTTAAATTAAAATAATTGCTCATATAGGTTATACTTTCATGATTATTTGTCATGATGGGGAAATTAAGAATAAGTCCAAACTTTGCAATAGTTGACTGCTAGTTACTAACATGATTGTTATTTCCTTGTCTAAGAGAACCAAAGTCTAATTACTCTTCCAGCTCAATTCTTCAATAAGATTAAACTAATTTGTAAAATAAATTAAGTGCAGTTAGTTATAATAGCATTTCGTCCCTTAAAATCATTAAATTGCTAAAATCAAATGGACTCTAAGAACATGGGTTACAAGAAGAATAATTGAATCTTTTCTACTTCTGGGAGAAATTTCCAAAGTTGGAACTTGAAAGACAAGATGAGAATAAAACCTTCAAAAGTCTACCTAGAATCCTTTTCATGGGGACATTGGATCTTGCGCAAGCAGTATTTAATTCACTCTCTAAATAATATCTTTGTTCAAAGTGAAGAATAGGTCAAGCTGTAACGTTAAACAGTAGCAGACAGCAGGCTTTTCATTGGTATTCAGTCTCTCCTTGTGTGACATCGACTTTTTACTATATTCTATCAGTCCTTTTCTCGTCATTCCAAAATGAAGTACATCTACTTATTTAAACTCGTAAAAGCAATGGTTTCTGGAGATACATATATAGATATATATAGATAGATATGTGTTGATGTTGTTTTCATTTTGTTTTCTGTGGGCGTGGAGTTCTAAGGAATTAAAATTCTGAGTATCCAATGAGAATCAATAAACATTTGGTCAGATTGACTCCGGGAAACAAGTCTGGTGTTATTGCACAAAACAGAAGTCAAAAGGATCTTAGTAGACATACTTAGACAAGAAAGACCAATATGAACAACTAAATCTAACTTTATTGGGGTTTACTATGAATTCTGTCGAACAAGTTTAAAAGGAAAAAGAAATTGACACAAACTTGACGCTCTCGTCCTTGCATTTTGCTGCCCCAGGTTTCTGCCTTCTGTTGGCCCAAACTTCCACGTGTTGACCATTTTGCCTGTTTAATGGAAAAAGCCCCATTTCCAACAAATCATTTCCCACTCGAAAGATCTGCAATATGGACGTCTACAGGAGTAAATGATCATTGCCTGACATATTTTTGGATAGGGCGAAAATGGGGTTTCTTGTAGAAAGATCTTTCAAATGAGAAACATCAAATCAACAAACAGAACCAGAAGTTAGAATGTTAAAAAGAGTCAGTGAAAGTAGGTGGCAAGTGTCTTAGTGGAGTCAAATCCGACGGTGGCCTGACTATGACCGCGAAACAGGCGACAGAAATGGCACCGCACGTGGGTTACGTAAGTTGTAACTGTTGTTAGTTGGCTTAAGTCCCCACTTCCACGTATGTGTGATTTGGATTAGTGGTGGCCATTAGTTGCTGTTTCGTTACTTTGCCAAGTAGTTTTAATAGTAGTTGCAATAATTGATGTTTGTGGGGAATGTGAACTCGGGTGTGCGCCTTTTGTCAATCTACTATTAAAAATTTCCAACCTTTTCAACAGGACAGCCATTGCAGACCATATCCGGCTGTTCAGCTCCAAGAACACAATCGACCCACGTCACGTTTTCAGGGCTTTCGCGGATCCCAAGGAAATGAATTCTTATGTTTGTGTTGAATGAGAACGCAATAATCATGAATTGATTGAATCTGATCAATCGTCTGTATGTCTGCGCTTATAAGCTCTTACTAAGGTCAGATATGAGCATATCTTCTCATGAAGAAGCTTCTGATTCTCATGCATGGAAAGCTTAAACAGAATACCTGCTGATCGTCGTCCGTAAAGTAAAAACGTAAGCGTCTATGACCCCAGAATTATAACAGGGGTCACACAGAATTTCATTTTCTATTCTTGCGACGGCTACCAACTTCTAGAACTGAAATATGAAGTAAACGATGTAAAATAACGTAAGTTGGATGGAAAATGGGTTCCGTAGTTACGTAGGTTGTAAGACAAACAAAAAAAAACGCCGAAGAGCCTTAATTACAATTAAATCTATTCTTCAAAGCAAGTAATCCATCTGGCCTGTTATGGCCAAGGAATATTGTGAAAAAAAGCTGAACATACGTTGGGGAATCAAAGCAAACATAGATTAGAACACTAATCACACTATTTGACAAAAAGCATTCAGTACACATACAAAACAAGACAAACCACTCAGAAACATAAACAGAAAACAAAAGAAGGAAAAGTTCACACTCTGTTTCTCCTTACAGATAAAAGTAAAACAGCTGAAATTTTCTTCAATATTCACAACTAATCTTGAGCCCACATTACATCATGCGAATATGCTCAAGGGACCGGTCTTGTTTGAAGCCTCCAGTCCACTTTCAGCAGTTCGCATCCCAGTGATCCATGTCCTGCAAAAAGAGAGTGAATGTTTTTAGTTGGGTATGTTTGCTTTCATTCTAAAATGCTGGAACAAGAATCCTTGAGTCTAAAGGTTTAAGTTTGTATAGGGCCAGTAACCAACAGCACGAACACAAATCTCAATTGCAAGAGGCTCTTACTAATGGATTGAATAAAGATATATGGAGGACTAATAGAATGGTACAACTTGCCGTTTGAGAAAGTTTTTGGTTGTGATTTTTGAATGTGAATGTTATATTTTTGTATTGGATTTTGTGTATTTTTATAGATTTTTGTGTTGTCTGTCTTGATTTCTGTGCTGTATTA
>JAOXYD010245382.1:0-16787 GCA_028565735.1 Pinacopodium congolense
GCCTACCATACTAATGGAATCAATGATCAGTAAGAATTTTCTAGATATCTTTAAGAAACATAAGTGATGTGCATCTACTGAATTATTGGCTTGAATTATCATCGCCCAAATGTGTTGCATGATAATGGTTAATAAGGTCCATTTTGATAAGGAAAATTTGTCCATGAAAGGCTATAAAATTCTGGTTATAATGTATTATTTGTTATTTTGGTTATGATGTCTTGGTTGTAAGAGATAGGCTTAAAATTTGGCAAAAACATGAGCTTAAAATACATTATTATGCTTAGATGAGGATGATGTTTAAGCTCAAGCAATATACTACCTTTACTAAGCAGAAACCGAAAGTGAAAGCATGCCAAGGTGTATGTTTTAGGACATTGGATATGCATGCTTGGTATGGAGTTAAATGCATGGATTAAGACTTTGCTAAATGAATCATATGCTTCGGTTACGTGTGTAAAGGGCAAAGTGCTTGTGAATTTGGGTTGTATGCTTATTATTTAAGTGATTAATAATTGACTAGTAAACATCATTTTTGGTTAGATGCTTAAATTTTCAGATATGATCATTAATATCCTAAAATGTGGCTTATATGATAGTGAAGCATTCACATGATGATAGTAATGATAAATTGATATGAATGTAAGGTTTTGGTAAGTGATTAGCTTATATGTATAGGCATTACATTCGGATTTGATTAATGAAATGTGTATGAAAGGCTTAAGTGAAGCATGAATAACATATGGGTTTATATGTATTCAGATTTAGGTATGAAATCCTATGATTTGCAATTGGTTTTTGAAGCTCAAAGTGTTACCATTTATTAATAATACTTTTCTGAAAATAAGTAAAGTTTTTTTTTTCTAAACTGATTGGTTTTGAATATTGTTAGTCCTAGTCATGGGTAGTTAGGTCGGCTTATAGGGAATTAGCAACTGCTTCTATCACAATCTATGATTGTACTGTCTTTTACAACATATGGCTATTATGTATTGTAGACAATGTCTATTCTGCTATCAAAGCTATAAGCTCTTTTATTTCACAGTCTCTGACTGTTCTAATTACGGGCTTTGCCTGTTTCAAAGATGTGAGGGGTCTCATTTAGTTTTGAATTAGGAGAAGTGTCAATTCATGGTATAAGAAGGAATTTTCTTGGGACATAAGATTTCGTACAAGGGGATTTAGGCAAACTAAGCCAAGATAGACGTGATTGAGAAACTCCCACCTCCTACAAACATCAAGGGCATCCGAGCATTCCTTGGCCATGTAGGGTTCTAAAGATGGTTTATCAAGGATTTTTCTCTTATTGTTAAACCCTGAACTAATTTTTTAGTCAATGATGTGCTTTTTTATTTTGATACCTTTTTTACATGATTTTGGCAAGTTAAAAAAAGCACTGACAACGGCCCCAATCTTAATTTCTCTGGATTGGTCATTGCCCTTCGAGATCATGTGTGGTGCGAGTGACCATACCATTGGTTGTGTGCTTGGGCAGTGGAAAGAGAAGAAACTCCATGCCATATATTATGCAACCAAGACCTTGAAGGGGTGCAATTAAACTACACTACTAATTAGAAAGAGCTACTTGTAATTGCATTCGCTTGTGAAAAATTTCGTTCTTATATTTTAGACTCTAAAGTTATTGTGTTTATAAATCATGCAACGTTGCACCATCTTTTTTCCAAGAAGGATGCTAAGGAAAGGCTCATCTGATGGGTGCTCCTACTATAAGAGTTTGACATTGAGATTAAAGATAAGAAGGAAGCAAAAAATGTTATAGCAAATCATCTATCGAGACTTGAAAGAGGACATCATCATGAAGAAGAGGAGATCAAGGAGAGCTTTCCTGATTAAGCCTTAATGATGGTAGAAAATCCTTGTCTGCCCTAGTTTGTGGATATTTCAAATTAGCTTTTAGGTGATATTCTTCCCCCTTATTAACAAAGAAAGTTCTTCTTGTTCCAACGTTCTCATTATATTTGGGATGAGCCTGCGCTATATAAGATATGTGTTAATAGCTTGATTCGTAGGTGTGTCCTTAAAGACTCAATGCCGGAAGTTTTGACTCAGTGCCACAACTCACTATATGTAAGACATTATAAAGCGAAAAAGATGATGGCTAGTATTTTGGAATATGGATTCTCTTAGCCAAACTTATTCATTGATGCTCGAGATTTTGTGTTGCATTGTGATACGTGCCAAAGAGTGGTTAACACTTCAAAGAGAGATGAGATGCCGCTCTCAAATGTTATGGAAGTGGAAGTATTTGATGTATGGGGATTAGATTTTATGGGACCTTTCCCATCCTTCCTAGTTAACTTTTATATATTGGCTAGAGTTGATTATGTTTCTAGGTGGGTTGAGGCCATAGGTACTCCAACAAATGATGGCAAAGTAGTTAAACAGTCCATCAAGAAGATATTAGTATATTTAAGGTGCCTAAGGATATTATAAGTGATGAGGTAATAACTTTTGTAACAAATCCTTTGAAGCACTTTTGAAGAGATAGAACATTCACCATAGAGTGCCTGATTCATATCATTTGCAAACTAGTGACCAAGTGGAGGTACTGAATAGGGGGTTGAAGAAAACTTTAAAGAAGGTGGTGTGTAATTCAAGAAAATATTGGGCATTAGAGATAGATGATACTTTATGGGCTTACCAGATAGCTTTCAAGACCCTTATAGGTACAACTCCATAGAGACTAATGTATGGGAAAGCTTGCCATTTACCTCTAGAATTGGAACATAAGACTTATTGGGAAATAAGGAAATTTAATATGGATTGGAAACGAACCAATGAAAGAAGGTTGTTACAACTATATGAATTGAAGGAGATAAGGTATAATTCTTATGAGAATAGCAAGTTGTATAAGGAAAAGGTGAAGAAGTGGCATGATGCTTACATTAAGAAGGAGTTTAAGTGTGGGGACGTGGTGCTTTTATTTAACTCAAGACTTCGGTTATTTCCTGGAAAGCTCAAGTTAAGATAGATCGGCCCTTTTAAGATCTTGCAAGTGTTTAATTATGGAGCATTGGAGTTAGAGAATGACAAAGGTGAAACCTTTAAAGTTAATGGAAATCGATGCAAGCTTTGCCTTGGAGGAGGTTTTTAACATGAAATGTAGGTAGTTTCTTTCTTTTCCTTTACCCTTACATGATTGCATTGAAGTTTGGTCAAGCTTATGACCTTAAATGAAGCATGTTTTGTTTATTTCTTAGGTTATTTAATTTGTTCATTCATAGTTTTAAGTTGTTTCTTACTTTCATTCAATCTTTTCTTTTGTTTGATTAATGTTTTCTTGGGTTTGATTAGTGTTATTAGGTTGATTTTGATGCTAAAAATTGAGTTTAAACACTTGAAGTTACTTAGGATTAAGTTAGGGGCTTAACCATACCAAATTAGGCAAAATTGAACCAATTTCCTGTCACGAATTTTTCCAACCACTATATACCTGATCGTGTAGGACACGATATAAAGTCTTTACCCCCCCTAAGCACGAGGGAGACAAAATCTGTCTAACCCCCAGATGCACGATTGTGTAGGGTAAGACATAGAGCCTCACCTCCCTCTTCAAAAAATCCTAAAACCTTTACCATATTTACTCCTTTTTCTCTCCCCTCCTTCTTCTCACTAGGTTCGACCTCCACATCATATTTTCCAAATTCTTGCTCATTTTTCTCCAAGTTTTCATGAAGTCTTGTAAGTTTCCTCAGGTTTTTCAGCAAAAGTTTCAATTTTGTGTTGATTTGTGTTGATTTCTCCTTTTCCATGCTTTCTCTTCATCCACACATGTTTCTCTCTCTTTGGGCTATTTATGTTTCTCTCTTAAATATTCTCACCTTATGTATGATTTTTCCAAGTTTTGGTCATCATGCCTCCAAATTCAAGTCTATTGTGAGGAAATCTATTCCACCAATTAAAGTTGAAGTGGGAGGATGAACTGTTCAAGATATCTCTGTAGATTATGGTGCCTTTTTCCCCATATTCTCTAAGGTAGAAGGTGATATGTATGTTCTCTTAAAGAATATGACTATTCTATCACCTAGATAGATTGATTTTGATCTTTTAAAGGAGATAAGGCTGAAAGATAGAGTGTTAAGATTATGTAAAAAAGGCAGTTAGGAACAATTTGTGCACAAGGATTACCTTATTGTTCAAAAACTAGCATTTAGAGTTTTTTTTCTACATCTTTGCATTATGAATGTAGTAAGTAAAGTTTGTTTTAGTTTAGGTTAAGATGGCAAGCTCATTATTTAGATGAGGAAATTTTAAACAAATTCTTTGGTTTTCCTAAAGCAAAGTAGAAGATACCCATCAAGATTTTTCAACCACAATTTATTTGAAATGTTTGATTGAATTTCCTAAATTGCCTAAATTCAATGCCCATAATGCATCCAATGGACACATTCTTATTCATGAACACTCGCTCCTACATAAATTCATGTGTTATGATGTATTTTCAAAGACTCAGGGCAAAAAATGCTCTGTTAGGGAATTGTTTTTATTATGGCGTGCATCAATGAGAAGGCTAAGCCTCGCATGTTTTTCTATTTTTCCCAATCCTTGGGGCATTTTATGGAAACGAACGGTACTTATTTATGCATGGGGTACCTTCCCACTACTTTAGCGAAGCTTTTTAAGTTGATCTTATTGATTTTACCCTTGTTTCTTGTGAGTATTTTGATGCTCCTTACTTGAGATGTTCAAAGATATTGTGGTATAATAATATGGAGCTCCAAATTCCTCGGACTTATACTACAATTAAACACGAGTTTCAGCGATGAAGCTTCAAGTTCTAGGCCTACCCCTAACTTTAATGATACTTAAAGTGAAGAATCTGAAGAGGCAGGTTAGAAGAAAGTGTACACGCTCCTAGCAAAAAGTAACAAGAGGGCACAATAATAGCTAGATCAAATGAAATCCCAAGTGCAAATGGTTGCTCGCCAACAACGCTAGTTATCCAAGAAGATTCACAAATCATAGAAGTTGCAAGGACCCTATATGCCATCTCCAAAACCATTGCCCCCACCCTTTCCATAAGCTTTTTTACCCTCTTTTTATTTTTTGTTTTTTCTTGTTTGATTGTTTTGTATTTTTTGCATTGTGAATTGCTTGTTTTCTGGCTTTAATTTGTTGCTCCCTTCACACATTAAGGACAATGTGACCTTCAAGTGCATGGAGGTAGTCTTTTTCGTAGTTTTTGTGTTTGTGTTTGCATTTTTCATGCCATTTAGGATGTAAGTTAGGTTATTAGAATTAGGTGTGTCAAGTCTTTACACTTGAATCTTTGTGATGAATATATTTCCATGAAATCCTATTATTGTAGTTGGAATGAGATTAAATGTGTGCTTGAAGTCGAAATAGGCCACTTGGATATAAGGTGAATCATGTTGATTGAATAAGGTAGTTGGTTGCATGAGCGTACTCAGAAATTAATGCTTGAGTGATTAGGTAATGTGTAGAAACATGATGGATTTTCGATTAAGCTTATATAAAGAATTGAGCCTATATGACTAAATTCCAAAGTCATTTCATTTCTTTGTGTGTGTGATACTTCATTAGGTGATTACCTTTAGAACTTGCTCTAAATCAATTTGAATATAATAGATGCACGCTAGATGGAAATGATTAAGGCCCATTTTCTTTTAATCCTTGATTTAAATGACCCACCTATTTCATTGTCTCTTGCAAACTCCTTTGAGCCTTTAACCTTGTTGTTTCTTGAAGAAAAAACCCATTTTAAAACCTAAAAATCCCATTAGCCTTACCTACTCATAAGTTTAATAAAGTGTTAAGTGAGTATTATTTTGGAATTTTCGGCTCCATTTTTTTTAGATGATTTGAGTAGTACTTTTACTTATAGTACATTTCATTTAGTTGTTGTTTTCATTTCCTTTCTATTATCCAAAAAATAAGGGAAAATAAAACAAAATAAAAAATAAAAATAAAAAAAGAAGAAAAAAGTAAAGTATTGTAAAGTAAAGAATAAAATCACATATAGTTGCAACAGTAAGTGGTGAGTAGTTAGTATATTTACATCCATATCATAGAGGTACATCTTGTGTTCCTGTGTACACTTAGTACTTTATGAATACTTGTGAAGAGCCGTCAAACCCCTTTTTTACCCACCTTAACCCTAGCCTCATTAAAACCTTAAATAAAGTCCTTTTGATTAATTATAGCATACAATTGGTGTGGAACATAATTGGATTATTTGTAAGCCTATAATAGTGTGATTCCCTATAGGAAGTCATGAGCAAAACACTAACCCTTATACACTTGAGTGAAATGAGGGAATCCCATGAGTAAAATCCATTGTGAGTTTATGCTTGTCTTTGAATGATAGTATCATAAGTTAGATTTTTTTTATGTGTATTGATGAAAACTAGTTATGATATGTCTAGTAACTCGACATTCAAGTTGGCTAAAGTTTAAGAGATTGCATGCACTTGATCTCTGTAAAGATGAATTAATAGGATGTTGTGGTTGTGTTTGATTTTTCTGAAGGAAAAGAAAATCCTTAAATATGGGGAAGTTTGATAAGTGTGTTTTTAAGTTATGTTTCTAGGTTGTTTCTTTGTGTGTTTTTGCTTTATTTATTTGGATATCCTTTCATGATCTTTGAAGTTTTTAGTTGTTTCTTTATATTTTTTAGTTTTTTAGGATGGATTTTGAGTTTATTTGAGAGATGGATTGATGCATGTTGGTGTTCGGTTTTGTAGGTAGCATAATTTTAGATTTAGATGTGTTGTAGGTGATTTAGATGATAGACTAGGCATACTTGTAGAGCTTAGATGACCATTAAATTTTTTGGAGAGTAACATCAAGATGTGAGGAGCTTGTGATTTAAATTTCAGTTTAATAGGAGTCCTGGAGAAGGAGTTATGCACAAAAGAGCAAACGATATAGAAAGTTACCAATCAAGCATGATCGTGCTACACCCTGACAGACAAGTTTCTATCACCCTCATGAGGGTGACTGACATAACTCACAAGAATCAAGTCAATCACGGGATTTTAAGTTGGGGGACCCTCCTTTGGACAGATATAAGGGCTCAAAATCTTAGGAGCCTCTAACAATCATTAGGGAACATAAAAAAGAGGTAACTTTGAGGGTATTAGTGGCCACCTAAAAGAAGGAACACCATCTTCCTTAGAAAAGTACAAAGGCACTTAAACATCTAATTTTTCTAGATCTATTGGAGTAAAGAGGAGACTTTCAAGACTATATATAGTTTATTATTTCTTCTCTTTATTACTTTTTAATATGAAAAACATGAATGTTGGTGGATTTATTGTTATTATGAGTGGCTAAACATTTTTAAAGAGTTACTCTTGAACTATTTTGTGAACCTTGTTCTTATTAATTCAATGACTGGATGCTTGTGATGTTTATTGCACATACAATTTCCAATAGGTTAAGAGAGTGAGCTTGGAAATTTTTCTTGGGTAGTATAACGAGAGTTTCCTCCCAATAAACATCTAAATATTCAAGTTTTTTAAGTGATTGAAGAGAGATATTGGCTATTTCTTTTATTACCTATAGGATTGCTTAACATGTAGTTAGATTTTTAGGAAAGGTTGTGTAAGTTAAGAGACAACATAATTGATTCTATCTTATTTCAACTAGAGACAACTAATTACACCTTAAGAGAGTGTAATTAAACTTTAGAAAATCCTAGGTCAAGCATAATTGAATCAATAAGATAAGAGGAAAGCAAAATAGGGATATAAGTGACTCATAATCCCAAACATTAGTTATCAAATTCCTATAATTTTTCTCAATTGTTTTTCCATTATTAATTTTTTAATTTTATTTTATTTTCCTTTTTTTTCATTTTTTGTTAAATAAAATATAACCCGAATTAAGTGGTAACTAAATACAATCCTTGTTGGACGATATCCACTTATACTATAAGTTATGATCCATGCACTTGCAGTATTTAGCGTAAAACAAGTTAAGTTTTATACACACCAAAAGAATGTTTTTAGGACATACCAACAAAGGAAGGAATAAGTTTTAGTGGTTACCTAAAGGAGGAAACAAGATTAATCTACAGAAACATCAAAAGTAACCTACTTTCCAAATTTTCTTGCACAAGGATAAAATAAGAAGATTGTCAAGCTTCATCTATTTTTCTTTTTCCTTTTCTTTTCTAATTATTTGTATGAGAAATTTTATTATTGGAGAACTCATTGACAATATGTGTAGCTAAACTTCATTTTTAAGAATTACTCTTGAACTATTTTTCTGAACATTATCTTATTGATTCAATGAATGCATGTTTATGATGTTTAGTGTACTTACTCTTTGCTTGAAATCGAGAGATTAGGTTAGGAATTAGTGTTATCTTGACAATAAGAGTTGCCAACCTAATAGACCCATAAACTTCAAGTCATTACTTAGCTAAAGTGATATCTTCATTAATTAATTGATTACCTATAGTATTGCTTCATAACTAGTTAGATAGTTAGGAAAAGTTTTGAGAAATCAAGAGATTGCTAATCAATTCCTTTCTTATTCAACTAGGGAAAATTGATTATACTTAAGAGAGGGTGACTAAAAATATAGGATATCTTGGGTCAATAATAATTGAATCAATAAGGTAAAAGGGAGAAAAAGCAAGGATAGAAGTAATTCCTAATGCTTATCTTTAATTTCTCAAGTTTTTTCACTATTGATTGTTAAATTGTTAAGTTATTTTAATTTAGTTTAATTTTAGTTCTTTCCATTTTATTGTATGCCTTAAACAAAGTGTAAATCAAGTTGTTAAGTGACTAATCTTAATCCTTGTGAGATGATATTTTTTATACTACAAAACTACGATCTGTATACTTGAGGTATAGTATTAAAACTTATAATCAACATATTTTTTATGTCGTCACCAGGGACTGATTGATTATCATCTTGTTCAATTTGATTGATTTTTATTTAAGGAAATTCATACTTTTCCTTGTGTAATTATAGGTGCATGAGCACAAGGAGTGCAAAAGTTCAAGCAAGCTAATCTATGCAAAAATTTCAAATATTATCAAGCACGAGAGGGAGATAAAAAGAGTGAACCATCAAGAAACCATAGAAGGAACCATGGAAGAAGAAGAAGAGTAAGGAGGGATCCAAAGGACACTTTTGGATTTTATGAGGCCAAGTTTCAATGCCAATCAACAATGGATAATAAGGCCTATCCAAATGAATAACTTCGAGATAAAGCTAGCTTTGTTAAACATGGTTTAAAAAAATGTGTAGTTTTATGGTTTGGAAAATGAAGATCTCAACGTGTATCTAGCAAATTGTTTTGGAGATTTGTGAGAATCCACATTACAATAGGTTGTTTTAAGATGAGAATATTTCCATTCATCTTGAAGGACTGAGCTAAGGTATGATTGAACTCTCTATATCTAGAAAATATCATAATATGGGAGCAACGTGTTTAAGCATTAGTAGCCACGTACTTCCTATTAACAAAGATTATAAGGATTATTAAGGAGATCACAAACTTTCAACAAAGTGATGGGGAGTCATTGTATGAGACCTAGGATAGGTTTAAGGAGTTACAAAAGAGTTACCTATACCATAATTTTCTTAAAGAGTTCATCTTGCAAAAATTTTACAATAGAGTAACTTAATATGCAAGAGGTACCATGGATGCAATAGTTAGAGGTTCCTTAATGATAAAAAGAATTGATGCTGCTCATGATCTATTGGAGGAGAGGATGACTAATAATTGTTTATGGACAATAGACAGGAGTAAGTAGTAAGGTTTGAAATAGCAGAAGGAACTGATACCTATAGATTTAATGATAGCCATACAAACACAAATTTCAGTCTTTACCAAGAAGTTAAGCAACTTAGAAGAGACCACTTCCACCTCAGTGAAGGCCATGCAACATAGATGTGAGCTTTACAGGCAAGATAGCCATGAGACAACTAATTGCTTCATAATGGATAATAGTGGCATGGAGCAAGTAAATTATGTAGGTGCACCACAAAGAGGAGGTAACAATCATCATTCAAATAGTTGTAATTCGGGGGGGGGGGGGGACCACTTAAATTTCTCTCGAACTAATAATGTAGGAAATAATGTGAGAGCACAAGGCCCAACAAGTTTTAAATATTATAGGCTTGGAGCATTGGAATCACATGTGGACAAGCTAATAGGTCTATTACATTCCAAGTTAGCAAGCCAAGATGAGAGTCAAAAGAGGATGGAAGAAATGTTCAATCAGATTGTAAGGAATCATGCATCTTCCATCCATAATTTAAAGGTTTAAGTTGGATAGCTAGTGAATGCAATGTCTACAAGAAATGTGGGAAGTCTCCCAAGCAATGCAAAGCCTAATTAAATAGCACAAGAGGAGGACAAGGAAGCTAAGTCATACGTGGCATCACCACGTTACAACCATAAGATTCCATTCCCACAAAGGTTAAAAAAGAACCAGACGGATGCTCAATTTTAAAAATTGAAGGAGAAGTTGAAAAGGTTGCAAATCAACCTATATTTTGTAGTGGCTTTAGAGAACTTGCCGAAGTATACAAAGCCTTCATAAAAGATAGATTGATTTGCAACTTTTTCAACTTCTCCATCAATTTGGCTTCTATAAAGCCATATCCATGCTTATGTTGGGGATGGAACGGTGCAAGCATTAATCTTATATCTTTGTCAATTTTTAGGAAATTGGGTCTTGAAGATATAAAGCCAACATCCATGCTTAGATAGTTGGTATATCAGTCAATCAAGAAGTTAGTTGGCATGGTGGAAGATGTGCTAGTTAAATTAGATAAATTCATTATTGTAGTGGACTTTGTGGTGCTAGATTTTGAAGAGGACCAAAACTATTCATTGATTCTTGACAAAACATTCATGAATACTAAAAGAACATTAGTGGATTTACATGAAAGGAAGTTAGTCCTTAGGATTGGTGATGAGCAGGTGAAGTTTAGTATGAGCAAGACATTAAAGGATCTAAAGGAGGGTAATGTTTACATGAAGATTTATGTGACTGAAAAGTGTGTGAAGGAATAAGAGGTGAACTGTGATGAAGAACTAGATGATCAAGATGATCAAGACGTTGTGAAGGAAGAGGAATTAAATTAGAAACCAAGACAAGAACCTTTAGTAAGAATGAATGTGATAGGTTATTAATTTACATATCAATTTTGGATATTTTTGGAGCATATTAAATTGAAATTATCTTGATTATTATGTTTTTATATTGTTTTTGGAGGTTAAGAAATATGGAGTCATTTTGGAGAAAAGAAGCTAAAATTGGCTCTGTTAGAGAGCTTTTCTTATGCAGCATATAGGAGGCTTCCAGTAGTCCAAAACACAGCAAAAAACTTGTTGAAGCTCAGAAGAAAATGACAAATGAGAGGAACAAAAATGCAACAGTCCATAGTAGAAAAAAATTAGCAGTCTCCCATACATGAAATAACACCACATGATGTATTGCTTGAGCCATAAAACGCAGCAACAAGTTAGGCAGCTTCATGAATGTTGAAAGCAATTTAAGGAGGCATTAAAACGACATCAGTTTGGAAACTTGTGGAAAACCCCTCTTCAATAAAAAAATGACGCAACTCCCCTGTACGTTGAAGCCAGTCAAAGGAAAATTCAAAGGACAATTTTAAAGAAATCAAAACACAGTAGCTCAAGTGTGACATGCCTTATTCATATAGCAATTTAACTACATTTGGAGTGGTTATATGTGGCATCAAATTAAAAAAAATATCAGAAAATGTCATGGCAAGTGAGGTCTCCTCTCAATCCAAAATCGCATAGCCCTAGGTGGAGAGAAGACCGAATTGACAAAAAAGAATTTTGGTTGGCTCCTCTTTGGTGACATTGGATGACTTTGGCGGCTATAGCATATAGGAAAAGAACTAGAGGGACATTCTCAAGGATCTTCTCTCTTGGCTCGAAGCTAGGCTTTCCTTGGTGGGAGCCAAGTCTCCTTGTCTTGGCATCAATGTGGAGCTCCCTTTTTTAGTCAACGAAGTTGGCAACTACTAATGTTTGTTAGGGACGTGTACATTGTTTTGGAGTTTCCTTTAAGTTTTTTCAGTAAGATCATTATCTTTTAATAATATTTATGTGTTCATTCTTTTCAATGATTTGCAGTTAATTTCTTTTTTCTAGTTACAGGATTATATTGAAACCTTGATTCTACATCAATTGTGAGATTGAATAGGATTTATTGAATTTAATTGTGCATGGATATTTGATTATTTCCTAAATTCAATGGTTTTATAATAGTTTTGGGTTTTATTGAATAGATACATATATTTGATAATCTTGAAATAATCTATTACTAATTAAAATGACGAATCCGTAATTGTTTGTTGATTTTAATAAGTGGAAATTGACATAATTTTATTTATCTCATCAAGAAGTTTATTATATCTCATGGAATTAATTAATCTAATTGCAATAAACCATATGTTGAGTATGTTGGTTAGAATACGATCTTTTTAGATTTTAAGGTTGTCCAAATGGTAAATTCTGTGAGCTGCCTCTGGGGTTGTTTTTCGATTAGAGAGTAATTATTTGATCTACTCGTGATTATCGTACAAAGTAAGGAAGGATTGGTTGTTATAGACCTGTTCTTAATAACTAGAACCAATTTATTCATGAATGTTTTGAATTACTATTGCATCAATGATCAATTATATTAATCAAGGTGGAAATAAATTCCTTTAAATAGAAATATGTTTGATTGAATTTCAAATCATTTTTTTAAATATTGCGTTATAAAAAATCCCCCATTTTTTGTTTAACTTAATTGTTTTAAGGAAATAAAGCATCATTCCCTAAGGAGATGACCTAACTCCACTGTGCTACGATAATGTTTTGAGTAGGTTAATTATTTTTGGTTGATTTGACACTCACCAAATTTTAGCGTTGTTACTGGGGAGTAGTGTCAAGGATTTATTTTATTTTATTTATTTTGTTCTAGTTAATGTTCCGCTCTTCCCATATAGGTGAATTGATTTTTGATCTAGAAGTCGAGAAGATAGCTGAAGTTAACAGAAAAGTGAAAAAAAGAAGAAGATCATTTGTGTTCTTCAACATCTTATTCTAAAAAATTATATTATGAGCTTGAGGAACAAGAGACTAAAGGGACAATTGTTGAACAAAAGCCAATGGGTGAATGACCACGACAGTGAACATTAAGGGAGTTAGCAACTCCTGATGTTAGCCAGCAACCTTTTATGCATTGAATTCCCTAATATTAATGCACCTTTTAAGCTTAAATCTGTTTGATATACTTATTGCCTACTTTCCTTGGACTTGTAGGTGAGGATCCCTATAAGAATTTGAAGGAATTCCATGTGGTTTGCTCATCCGTGAAGAAACAGGGAGTTACTAAAGAGTAGATCAGGCTTAGAGCCTTTCCATTTTCATTGGTTGATAAGGAAAAGGATTGGTTCTATTATTTACCATCTAGGTCTATAACTACATGGAATGAATTGAAGAAGCAATTAATAGAAAATTTTTTCCCTGCCTCCTGTGCTGCAAATATTTGAAAAGGTATTTGTGGAATCCAATAATTTAATGGAGAGACATTGTATGAGTATTGGTAGAGATTCAAACTATGCGCAAGCTGTCCTCAGCATCAGATTCCAGACTACTTGCATATCTAGTACTTTTATGAAGGTTTGTTACCAATGAGGATCGACTTCTGATCGATGTTGTAAGTAGAGGAGCATTGGTAGCTAATGCACCTTATTCGCTAATGCACGTTATTCGCTTCTTGTTTGTTTGCTTTAGTTTCTTTAATTGTCATTAATGTTTAGTTTTAATGTCTTTCAGTTTAGGGATTTTGTTTTCTTTTTCCTTTTAGGCAACATTAAAATAGATTTAGCATACCCTAGCTTCTTGTAGGATTGGCCCTAACTTGCCCTAGCTACTATTTAGGTAGGTTAAGTATTTTATTATTTGATAGTTTGCGACTAGCTTATCAAATTTTTTACGTTGTTGTCGGAGAGTTGGCGAGTGTTAATTGTTATTTCTTGTGTTGTCTTTCTGTTTGTTTCTAGTATTCTTTTGTCATCTTTGGTCTCTGTTTGGTTGATTTTCATAGCTTTTTTGAGTAATGGCTTGTTTCTTTAATTCTTATGTTGATGATGAGTTTGAGTTAGCTGCTATCTCAAAGTTGGCATAATAGGTAACAAATCTCACATCCTTAGTCGAGTAAGTAGTGATAGATTCGATTGACAATAAGGTATGTGATTTTTGTTCGTATTCAGGCCATTCTATTGATATGTGTCCTTCTGATAGTTATGTTTTAATATAGGTTTATTTAAGAATTTGTCTTTTCTTACTAAATATTGTTAGTGTTTTAAAACTCCTTTATGCGTATTTTTAATTAATTAGTACCATTGTTATCTTTTAGTATTTTCTCTTAATGTTATTTGCTTTAATTTGGATAACTTGTTGTTTCTTGTTATTCATGCTAAGTGGAATTGGAATGAAGAGCAGAAGAATGAAGAGTAGAAGAGAAGAAAAGGAGTGAATCATATGAGGACAGTGGATAAAAAGCCACGTCCGTGGCACACAAAGTCCATGGACGTGGCCTTCAATAATCACGTTTGTGGCAAGCAAAGGCTACGGGCGTGGCTTGTCTATGGCTTTAGACGTGCCAAGTACGACGTCGTACGTAAGAAAAGAAAAAAGAAAAATGAAAAAAAAAAGATGAAGCAGGCAAACAAAAATTGAAGGAATTTCAGAGACACATTACGACGTGGGGGTTTCTGGAGACACAGAGACGCATCCAGCAATTTCGCATAACTTATTCTTGGCTACACAGATTATCAGTTTACATATTCCTTCATTCTCTGTCATTTTCTTTTATATATTTTTATTGTTTGTTAGAGAATATTAGTAGTTGTGATTTCCTTTACGTTATAAGTAGCTAAACTTGTTGTAGGAATTGGTGTTTCAACTATTTGTTTACTTTTGTTTATTGATTCAATTTGATACATGTTTGTGTTATCTATTAAGCTTAAACTCTACAATAAATTTAGAGAGTGACTTGAGTAATCTGTGTTAATTTTATAATGAGAGTTAGAGATTAATATGCCTATATATATATATATCAAGTTATTGACTTATTAAAAAAATATTTCAATAAGTCAATACACTACTTATGGTATTGCTTCATAACTTGTTATATGTTTAGAAAAGTCTTTGCATTTCGAGAGATACTACGGTTAATTCTGAGTTGTTTAACTAGTGACATTAACTGCACCTTGAGAATGGGAAACTAAAATATTAGTTGAATCAATAAAATAAGAGGAAATAAATAGGAATAACAACAATTCCTAGTCTTTAATCTTGATCCTTTTTAAGTTTCAACCTACTGTTTCAATTTCAGTTAATTGTTAAATTTTCCTTTAATTGATTTCCTATTAATCTTTGTTCTTGAATATGTTTCTTAAAAAAAGTGCAATACAAATTAACAAGTTGACTAAATTCAATCCTTTTAGGATGATTTTTTCTTATTTTATAATTTCGCGACTCGTATACTGGCGGTATAGTATAAAATAAGTTTAATTTTTAGTCAACAAGTATTTGGCATCATTGTCAGAGATTGATATTTTAGCATCTTACTTGATTTTGGTTACTTTAATTTAAGTGTTGTTGATACTTTTCTTTATGTATTTTCAGGTGCATGGACACAAGGAGTATATGAAGATCCACATAAGTGAGTGACAAAGACCTCTTGGTTACAGCAAGACACGAATGAAAGTTGAGAAGAGTAAAGCACCAGGAAATTACACAGAAAAATATGGCTAAAGAAGGAGAACAAGGAGTAGCCAAGAGAAATTTGATGGACTTTATGAGGCCCAAAATTAGTTCATAAGGGGTTGCAAGGCCTGTAGTCACAAAAAACCATTTTGAAATCAAGTCAACACCCTTAAACATCCTCTAGAATAGTTTCCAGTTCTATGGAATGTCAGCGGAAGATCCTAATGCCTATCTAACCAATTTTTTTGAGATATGTGTTACTTTCTAGTTTCAATGCATGTTTAATGATGTTGTGAGACTCAGACTATTTTCTTTCACCTTGAGAGATATGGCAAAGGTGTGGTATAATTCGCTCAGTTCAGGGCAAATTACTACATAAGAGTAAGTAGCCAAAGCCTTCCTTGCCAAGTACTTCCCCTGGACAAAGACTACTAAGATCATCAAAGAAATTACAAATTTTAAAAAAGGTGATGGGGAGTCATTATATGAAGGTTGGGAGAGGTTCAAAGAGTTACGGAGAAGCTACCCACATCACAACCTTCTAAGAGAGTGCTTTTTGAAAACATTCTATAATCGTGTAAACCAGAATACAAGAGGAACCTTAGATGCAGTTGCTGGAGGTTCTTTGATGTGAAAAACTATTGACACAACTCATGATCTTCTAGAGGAGTTGGTGAGTAACAGTTGTATGTGGTCCATTAAGAGAAATAGACAAGGGCCAAATGAGGAAAAAAGGATGATACTAGTTAACTCAATAATAACTTTACAAGCTTAAATTATGGCCATCACCAAGTGGTTGAGCAACATGCAAGGAGCATCTTCTTCTTCTGCCAAGGCCGCACACTTTCAATGTGAGCTTTGTAGGCAAGACAGCCATGACACTACAAAATGTTTCTTAATGGGAGCTAGTGTCATTGAGTAGGTAAACTATATTGGCCAAACATAACAAGGTAATAACGGTATAGGGAGTTTCAGGTAGGCAACAGACCAGCATCAAGTTATCTGGTTCAGCATGATGATAACGGAATCCAGATGG
>JAOXYD010245391.1:0-30373 GCA_028565735.1 Pinacopodium congolense
CCAATTGAATTAGGTTGCTAGTTTTGAGTTTGCAAAAAGTTTTTAATACCCAATTCACCCCCCTCTTGGGTGCCATAAGACTTACAATATTGAATTTTATCTTGCTCCTATAACCCTATTTTCAACATCAACGTCATTTATCTCATCAATGTCATTTTGTCTTATCTAATTCGATAAAAGAAGATGAAAAAGAAAGACTTTTACATGAATTTTATCAACTTAAGTTTTCAATAATTATAAGAATTTAAGTGTTTATAGGTTGAAAGTACCATTGCAACCGTCAAGCTTGGCATATGATTCCCATTTGTCATTTACATTAGATATCATGTTAAATAAGAAAATAATTTATTATTTTACTAAAGTCTTATCATTTAAAAAATAATTTTCTAGAAAGAATAACCTCATTTTTTATAATTATTCTAGTTGTCTTAAACATCTTTAATTATTTTCAATAATTTGCTAGATCTTCTTAACCTGTGTATCATCAAATATTTAAAGGATGACTAAAAGTGGAACTATTTTTTTATGTGTCAAAAAGAAAAAAATTTCTAAATTTGAAGAGAAATTTCACTTACCATTTATAGAGGGAGAAATATATGAAACCTCTCAAAATTTATTAAAGCATTATTCATTTTTTGATGCCTATCTATAATGATATATAAATTTATCACCACCTTGAAAGAATCTTTTTATCTTGCTATCAAATGAAATATCATCTTCCATACCAAGACACTCATACTTTTATATGTTTAATAGACTAAGAAGGAGATTAAAAAACCACCTTTCTTTTGAACTTTTGGAGTATTTCGATTATCATACTTCAAATAATCAATTACCAGCATAAATTATTAAATTATTGATGAAATGCATAGTTTCAGGAATAAGAATCAGTATTATACACATAGGCAATAAATCGTAAATCTAAATTTGTATGAATTCTTCCTCTATATTTGGAAATAGACTGGTTATACCTTTTCTCTATGCCACATCAACACCTTTCTTTGTTTTGTCACATTTAAACACTTACACAATTGTTACTGTAGGAGTTAAATTGATAAAATCATTATACTTGATTTCTATTTGGTATATATTTATGTCCTTCAATATAGAAGTTGTAATGACACTAAGATTTAATGTTTACAAAAACATTAAGCACATTATTTTGTATCTATTTTTTAGTGTTGAATGTTAATCAATAAATGTAAGTTTATGATAGTTGAATATAAAAATATAAAGCTATTTATAGTAGAAATTTCATTTTAGAACTTGACTTATATTGATGTGGAATGACATTTCTTTGAAAAATTAGGTCTTGATTATTTAAGTTATAAATATAAATTTGAGCCGAGAAAGGATTTAGGATACTTCGACATTGATAAGGCTGCTATAGGGTTCTTTGTTCCAAATTTAGTTGAAAAGGTTTTTCAAATCAAATTATAGTTGCATTAGGCTAATCAATTTAGTGAAAATCCATAAGATGGTAGATGTATGTGTCACACATAAGTTAGACCCACCAATTATTACACCTACTATATTACCTATAACCAAATAAGAGATGCTTATTAAAGAGAATGAGAGACATCCTAACAACATATTTAAAGAAGTGAGTGAATATTATAGAGACATGTTTATTGCATTGATCGACTAGACTTAATCATTTGACTAGTTTATTGAATTGATTGACCAGTGTCTGGTTGATCGATGTAATGGACTAGTCGACTGATGTGTTAAAAAATAAAAAACCCAGACTCTTTCTTTTTCTTTCTTTCTCCTTTACCCTCTGAACTTTCACTCTCTCCTCATTCCATTAGACTAGATCTTTCTTTATCCCTAAAAAATCTCATATATTTGATTTTAAATCTTTATTTCTAACTTTTATCTCATTCCATAACTAAATTACTCCTCCTAAAATCTCAAATAATCGCAAGATTCACTCATTCATCCAAACCTAACTTCCCCCTCTTCTTTGGTAATTT
This sequence comes from Pinacopodium congolense, assembly GCA_028565735.1. Classification (NCBI taxonomy): domain Eukaryota; kingdom Viridiplantae; phylum Streptophyta; class Magnoliopsida; order Malpighiales; family Erythroxylaceae; genus Pinacopodium; species Pinacopodium congolense. Next base: position 1,977 of record JAOXYD010245391.1, read on the forward strand.
TTTTAGTTTTAAGCGAGATTCCGACAGTTGAGACAAGTCCTTTAGCATCTCTTCTACATTTGGTTTCATTTGCATAAACTAATTTGAAGAATTTAGGATGAAATTGGTAAATCTCTAGCCTTTACATATTTGAATTTTTTAATTTTACAAAATTTTTATGCAGTTAGGTACTAACTGGCATTTAATTTATTAGTTTTAAGTATTGTAAAAGTCAAATTTCATATGAGTGCATATAAATTGAATCAAATTATGATTTGGACAGAATTAGGTGTTAGAATTGATATTTTTCAATTTCTTGGTAAAATTTTTGAAAATTTTCAAAATTATATGTATTTTTATGAAATTAGATATAAATTAAGTTAATAAAATCATCAATTGCTTCTAATTTCATTGAATTTAGGTTTTCCCCAATTTAAGCATATATAATTTTGAAAATTTTCAATTGTTAGTGAAATTCTTCAAAGTTTTTCAAAATTTAATATTTTGCATGAAATTAAAAATAAAATTGAGTTAGTTGAATTATTAATTGCATTTAGTTTCATCCAGTTTAGGTTTTTTTCCTAATTTAAGCATATAGAATTTAAAGCTTTTCAAATTTTAATGAAATTCTTCAAAGTTTTTGAAAATTGAATGTATTTTCATGAAATTATAAGTAAAATTAATCTACTTGAATCATCAATTGATTATATGTAATGACTTATATTTTTTTACTAGTTACAATTATTTTGTTGTGTTTAATCAAAATTATTAATTTTTATAGTTAAATAGAGAGAAGTTCAAGTTTTCCTAATAATTCAATATCTTTTAGGATATTTGATGATCTAGTATGGGCTCAAAGGAGAATAGTCTTGGCACGAGGAACTAGTTAATGTGTTTGTATTATAAAAAATATTTGAGAGGTGGGGAATTAACAAATTAAAGAGACATTTAGCTAGAATTAAGGGTCATGTGGAACTTTATAAGAAAGTTAACTATGATATGAAATGATAGATGAAAACTTTGCTTGTAGAGTATTAGGTTGAAAAAAATAGAAGGCAAAGACTAAAATTTAAAATTGGAAGTGAGAGTTCATTTTATAGTGGTGATGCTACTGATAATGCTAAATTTGTGGCTTTTTATGCCACGACATGTATAAGTGATGTGAGAAAAAGAAGAAGGTCAACATCTAGTTTTTCTACTTCAAAAACAACTTTTAAAGCTCAAGCTTCAATTCATAGTGCATTGTAAACAAAAGAAGTAGCTCATAATGTAGATATGTCAATGACTAGATAGTGATATGATGTAGGTATATCATTTAATGTAGTATAGTCTTACTATTACCAATATATGATGGATGCTATTTCTTTTATGATCTAGGATAAAAATCTCCTTTGATTGATGATTATAAAGGTAATCTTTTGAGTATTGCTATTACTAAAATGAAAAATCATTTCAATGAAAGAAGAATTATACAAGTTACTTATAAGTGTTTCATCATGTGTGATGGCTGAATAAGTAGAAGGTAGGATCCCATTATAAACATTGTGCCTTTATCATTATACACTAAAGTACAATATTGTTGAAGTCTATTAATATATCTGGTCTAGTACAAAATACTAGAACTTTATTTTGGATTTTTGATCAAGTTGTAAATGAATTTAAGTCTGAAAATATTATTCAATTTATCATTAACAATAATGCTACAAATAAAATAGTTGGGAGGAGGTTACAAAATAGGTACAATTCTTTCTTTTAGACTTCTTGTGCTGCACAATATTTTGATTTGATGCTGAAAAATATTAGAGATGGTAAATACCTTTTTGTGATTTATGAGACCGTACAAAAGTAAAAAAAGGTGACGAAGTCCATATATAATTGTACATTACTGTTGAATTTGATGAAGAGGGATTTTATAAATGGTAGAAGCTTATAGCATCCTGCTATTACAATAATTTCTAATCTCTTCAAAATTTCATACAAATAAAGAAGAAGTTGAAAAAAATGTTCATAAGTTATAAGGAGGTTGATTCTCGGCATGCTAAGTCCAATATAGAAAAGGAGGTTGTTATGATTATACTAGAAGATAGTGAATTTTATATTAATTGTTGATTTTTGATTTGATTTTGTGAGCCTTTAGTGATATTGCTTTGTCTGGTAAATAGTAATAAGAAGGCCATAATGAGATATTTTATGATGCCATGGAGAGGATAAAGGAAATATTAAAGGCCAATTTAAAGAATAGATCTTCTTTGTATACTTCTTTCCTTTTTGTTAATAACGAGAGATAGGGAAGATAACTTTATTATCTTTTATTTACTATTAGAGCATTCCTAAATTCAAGTGTCTATTTTAGACCTAATTTCAACAAAAAGGTTAAAGTTAATAAGGGGATGGTATTAACTATTACCATAATTTTTGGACATGAGTTGATGTTAGATTTCTTTAGCTTACAAATAAAGGGTTATAAGGATGTATGTGGTGACTTTAGACTGCCTATAGTAATAGAACAAAAAGATAAAGGCAATCTAACTACACGTTTCTTCACTTTTGTTACTTGTTTAAAATTAATCATTTCTTTATTTTGCTTATAAGATTCTTTTTGTGATCATATAATTGTTCGGTGAGACCAATTTAGAAGCAATGTTTTAAAATTGATAAGGTTTATAATTCAAATTTTGAGTCAATGTGTAAGTACTAGTGGGTGTAAAAGAAATTGGAACATATTTGAATTTATCAATTCTAAGAAGAGGAATTTATTGTAATATAAGAGATTAAATGATTTGATCTTTGTTAGTATATCAGAATTCATCAGTGTTGAGAAAGATATATTATAATGTTATTGTCATTATTCTGTTCAGATATTCCAAGACCATTTATTTTACTTTAGAAAAATTTACACAAGTTTTAAATTCATTTTTAAGTTTGTTTCAAATGCCAAGATATTTTAATTAAATTATATATAAACTTTTCCTTGGTTAGTGAAAAAGTTATGCATCTTTGAGAAGTTATGCAAATGGAAATACAATTTAAGCGCATATGATTATCAAAGTTTAAACTAAAACATACAATTAAATACAAACTATCTAAACAAAGGTCTTGAATTTTCCAAATCACTTTATCTTTAATTTTTCTCAATTATGGTCTTTAAGTCCAAAAATTTTCATTTTGAATCAATGTCAAAAGTATCTATCTTTTGAACTTTACACAAAAAAAAATCAAATCATTAGTAAAGATCATATTTTTTTACCATTAAAACTAAGATTGGAACTTCTAACAATTTTTTCCTTTTTTCTCACGACAAAACATGTGATAGTAAAGAGTACAAACACATTCAAAATCAATAATTTCAAATTATATTCTCAAATACCAATTATAAATGACACTTCCCTTTAATTCATGCATTAAAACAAATTATACTTCATCTAAATATACACATTAATAACTTTGGGAGTAACAAAACTTAAAGGGGGTTTAAAAGCATAAAAGCATCACAAGCATATATTATGCATCTTTATTAAAAGCACATAATTCACTTATTAGCAAAGCATTAGTGAAAATATGATTTTACATATACTCCCCTTATATAAAGCAACTGATATCACATTAACTTCTCCTCATTTTTTATATAATAAAAAGTTTTAAAAAATTAAAAAGATACCAATTGTTAAAAAAATTATGGAGGAGAACACATTAAATTGAATAATAACCATAAAAACATAAAATTTTCAAATATATAAAAGTTGAAAGATATATATATATAAACATATATAAATACATAAATCAAAGTTGAAAAGGGATTCATAAACACAAAAAATTTCAAATAGTTCTACCATCAATTATATTTGATTCTCTCCTATTCATATAAAAATTATCCTTATGCAATAGTTTCCTGATGATATTGACTAATTGGTGTTGTGTTTCAACAAACTCCAACGTAGTATCACCATTTTGTATGTGATATCTTATCATATGATATATAATCAGTGTGCTTAGTCTTTAAATATTGAGTTGGATTCTTAATTAGACATATGGTATTAGTGTTATCACACTTAACAAGGGTTTTAGTAAACTCTATACCTTAATCTCCATGTTGTTACCTAAGCGAAAGCATTTGAGCACAATAACTATTAGCCATTGCATATTATGCTTTGATGGTTGATAAAGCTATAAAAATTTTCTTTTTTTACTAAACTAAAACAATAATGCATTTCCTAGAAATTAACAAGTTCACGATGTACTCTTCCTATCCAAAAGGCTATCAGCATAATCTACATTGGAATAGTCGATTAAATTTAAGAATGCATTCCTATGATAACATAATCTTAATGATGCAGTTCTAACTATATAGTTCAAAATTTTTATAAAGGCTAAAAGATGAGACTCTTTAGGGCTTGATTGGGACTTAGAATATAAAAAGACACTAAACATATTGTCGAGGTTTATTAGCAGTAACAAACTATCTATCATTCCTTTGTATAATTTAGCATTTATAAGTTTGCATTCTAAATCCTTATTCAACTTTATAGTCGCATTTATGAGAGTCACTAATGGATTTGTTCGATCCATTCCAAACCTTTTAAGAAACTCTTTAGTATGCTTAGTTTAACTAATGAAAATTCCATCTTCCATTTACCTAATTTTATAAGCCAAGAAAGAAATTAAGTTCTTCCATTATACTTATCTCAAACTTTTTACTTATATAATTAGAAAATTCCTTATATAACCTTTAATTGGTAGCTAAAAAAAGATGTTTTTAACATAAATTTTTACAATTCTTTTCCTTCTTAATAAAGAGAGTCGTGTATATGTTACCCTTAGAAAAATCATTTTGTAACAAGAATGCACTTAATCTCTCATAACAAGCTATAGGAGCTTGGTCCAAATTGTATAAGGCTTCTGAAAACTTATAAACATGATTTAGTGCATCAATTCTGAGTGTTTTCTTTACATAAACCTCTTTTTGAATAAAATCACTAAGAAATGTGCTCTTTATATCTATGTGATATAAATTATAACCCCTGTAGATGTAAAATCCAATAATAACATATTGGCCTTCAATTTAGTTACGAGTGCAAAATTCTCCTCAAAATCAATTCCTTCTTCTTGATTATAACCCTTATCTACTAATATAGCCTTGTTTCTTCCAATGTTGCTTAACTCATTAAGCTTGTTTCCAAACACCCATGTAGTACCTGTAATTTGATGATCATTAGATCTAAGTATTAATGCCCAAACTTTGTTTCTTTCAAATTGATTTAACTCCTAATTCATGGCTAAGACCCAACTTTCATTGTTTAGAGCTTCATCTATATTTTTAATCTCTTTATAGGAAATAAGCAATATGGGACAAGTCTCTAAGTGAGGATTTAGTTACTACACCCCTCTGGACATCACTTAAGATTTAGTTAGAAAGATGGTCTTTCTTAAACCTCCATTATTTAGGTAAACTCTCATCCCTTGTATCACCCTTACTTGGTTCAACAATGGGTTTACTAAGCATAGGTTAGGTGTCTAGGTTGTCCTCTTTTTGTTCTTCTAAGCCTAGTTTCTCTAAGTCCTTTGATATTAAAGGGTTTTGATTCATAAAAAACAACATGTGTAGTCTAATCAATCATCATAATTCTCTTATTGAACACTCTGTATGCTTTATTAGTAAACCAATAACCTTAAAAAGTCCCTTCATTGATTTTTGTACCAAACTTACTAAAGTTGTCTTTAGTGTTCAAAACAAAACATTTACACCTAAAAACCTGAAAATTACTGACCTTTGACTTTATTTCACACTAAAGTTAGTTAGGAGTTTTATCTATATAAGGTCTTTTGTAGACTTTATCAGATATATGATAAGCATAAGCTACAGCTTTAAATCGAAAATACTTAAGAAGGATATACTCATTTAACATTTTCCTACCATCTTTTATAAGGTTCTATTTTTCCTATCAACAACACCATTTTATTGAGGGATCCTAGGAGTTGAAAAGTGATAAAAAATTCTATTTCCTTCACAATAAGACTTAAACAACTTATTCTCAAAATTTATATGATGATCACTCTTAGTGGACGCAATCATATAACCTTTCTTAAGTTGAACTCTCCTAGCGAACTTAACAAAAGAATTAAAATACCCATCCTAACTAATTAGAAACATAACCAAAGTAAACCTACTTAAATTATCTAGAATCACATAAGCATACAATTTTTCACATAAACTAGCAACTTTAGATGGGCCAAACAAGTCGATATGCAAAAATTCTCATGGTCTAGATGAAGTGACCAATTTTTTCTTGATGAAGGAGCTTTTGATTTGTTTCCTAATTTTACAAGTATCATACACCTTAGTCATTTCTTCTTTGGTAGCTTAGGTTGGAAATGTGCTCTATGGTTGCATGACCTAATCTCATATGCCACATTTAAGTATCTTCATTCGTATACATCAAATACTTAACTTATGGTTAGAGAGATCATTCAAATCAATTGTATAAAAATTTCCTTGTCTCTTACCAATGAAAATAATACTATTATTTAGCATTTTAGAAACAATATAAGATTTTTCTTTAAAATAAAATTTGAAATCTTTATCACAAAGTTGGCTAATAATTAACAAATTATACTTTAATCCAGATGCTAAAAACATATTTTTGATAGTTTCATTATTCTTGAAAACTTTAACAATGTCAATGACCTTACCCTTGACATTGCCTCCAAAAGTGACATATCTACCATCATTGCTCTTTAATGAAATTAATTGAAAAGCACCCCCTGTCATGTTTCTAGAACTAACATTATTTATATACCATTTACTTATTTTGAATTACTACAAGATAAATTTTCATTTCACTTTAGGTACCTATATGTATTTGGGTCTTTGGGATTTGACCCTTTGGTGAACTATGAAACGGTGTTTGTTTATCAAAAGAAAGCTTTTCTACATGACCAAATCTACCAAAGTAATGAAAAATAAAGGGGACATCATAAAAGTACAATTGTGATTTCATGTGTTCCTAAATGCATTTCTAGGTCTATAATTCCTAAATGTTTTCCTTAATGAATTTAGGCATAGATTATTGACAAACTAAGTTCCATGGCCTAGCATGAGCATGAGACATGTTTCTTGATGAATGTGCTTGTATGTAGGGAGATTGTGATGGGGTTGGCCTAGATTGCCTAATAAGTGGCTTACATGTATTATTTTGATGTTATGCATTTGTAAAGAACTTATACCTATTTTGAGGTACATATACATTATTCCTAGATGTAAGCTTAGATGTATATATAAAAGCATGTTAGATCTTCTTAGGTTATGATCTAGTTGTTGATGCAACATTTTCAAAAGATTTCTTAGGAATATGCTCGTCGTCTAGGTTCTTTCCTTTTAAAAAAGTTATCTTGACATTACGAGTTCTACTCCCTTGAGTGAAAATTTCCCACTTCATCATTGTTAACAACCATATTCCTAGATTCTAAATCGTGTAAATATTTCTTTAACCTATAATTTTCTAATCTAAGTTCATACATTATTTTCAAGCATTCCTTGTATATGAAAAATCATTTCTTCCTTTTTAAGATCACACCTTCTAAAAAATGCACTAATTTATCATAACTCAATTTACTCATTAATATCATCATTATCATCATCTAAAGAATGCGAAGTAGAAGGCACCTCATTATTTAATGCTATAAGGCAAAAGTTAATAATTTCCTTTTCGATTTCTTCACTTTCCAAATCACTTGATCTTTCTCTTTCTTTTCTTTCTTACCATTCGTTTCTTCCTTCTTACTTTCCATGAGAAGTGGACATTAAATTCTTATATGGCCACCTTTCCTACATTTAAAAAACACAACATTAGTAGATGATTTTCTTTTAAAATCATTTTTACATTTATTTCTACTCTTAAAGTAGACCTTCATTTTCAATAACTTGAATTTTCTGATGAGGAGAGAAATATCATCTTCACTTTTATCCTAAGATGTCTCTTCATCATTTTGTTTCTCTTTTATGGCTTTGAATGCAAAATTCTTCCTCTTAGTTACCATTTCCTTGTTCTTGGTCTCTTTAAGCCACATCTCATGTATGAGGAGGGAGCCAATTAATTCCTCCAAAGGCAAAAAATCAAGATCTTTCACCTCTTGGATGAAAGTTATCTTTACTTCCCACTCCTTACGTAAAGAATTAAGAATTTTTATAACAAGTCCAACATTATAATAAGATTTTTCGAAACCCTTCAATGCATTAATGATGTCAATGAATCTAATGCACATGCTTGAAATGTTTTCATCATGATGCATATGAAACAATTTATATTGATGTGTAAGCATGGAAACTTTACTCTCCTTCACTTGATTGGTTCCTTCATATGTAACTTTAAGTGTGTGTCATTTAATTTCTTATCTTAAATATTGATACCCTATTGAATTCATTCATACTAAATAAACAAAATAAAATATGGACAATCGTATTGTTTAATGAAATTAATCTCTTATACTCACCAGTTCACTCTTCTTTAGTCTCAGGTACCTTTTGATCATTAGCAACCTTCATAAGAGTGTATGACCATGCACTAAAAATATCCTATAATTCTATGTTTTCAGTTATAAGAAATAATTTCATTCTTTTTTTTTCAATAAAGATAGTCATTAATATAAAAAAAGGTTCCCTACTAATGTGTTTTCCCCTTTTGACTTGTAGGAGCTATCAAATGTGCCATAATTAGATTTTAACTTACTATTTTCATCATAAAATCTATGTGCATAAGTGAGCCTAGTTCTGATACCAATTGTAAGTCCTAAAGGTACTCAGGGGGTGACTGAGTATTCTAAGAATGTTTCTAAACTAATAACCTACACCATTTAAAACAATTCCAATTATATGCATCCCTACACCAAGATTCAATTAATATGACATGCCAGTAATTACGCGCAATGAACACAATATTAATATAAAAAAATAACACCATAGAAAACAATTAAAGAGTGTAAGAAAAGGATGATATATAAGGATTTTTATAGTAGTTCGGCAATGAACTTAATTACCAACATCCACTCTATAACGATGTTGAAAGTTCCGCTAAATCACAAAAGAAGTTACAATTTCTTTGTTAGGTGAAAAAGAACCTTTACAATCTTAATATTATTTTTGAAAGTGAAGAAGAACTGTTAACTAATCTTTTTCAAGGCAAAGAAGACCCTATATAAAAATTCCTAACCTAACAAAGTTAAAATCTCCTTTGACCAAAACAAATACACCTTTAATAGTGTTTCACTTAAAACTAAAAAATTAAAGGGATTTTATGCTTTTCAAGATGAAAAATATGAATGATAATCTTGAAAGATTAACAACACACACATTTTTATATTAAAATCAAAAGAAACAAATTTAGAGCTTTAAACCATAAGATTCCACGATAAGAACACAAGAAAACTTAAAAAAGATGAAGTTTTATAGCTTTTTATGCTTCAAACACTCTTAAAATTGCATAAATATCCTTCCAGACCACTTAGAAGTCTCATTTATAGAGTTTAAAAGCTCCAATAGCTATTTTACTCATTAACTAGCCATTAGTAATGAAAAAAATCCTTGTGTCTCGTAGGTTTGCATTAACCGTTATGCCTGTTTTCAACTAATTGTTTGACCTGTGTTAATGATGTTGCCGACTAGCTATTGGTCAATCACTCCTCTAATTAGGTCAACCATTATGCCATTTTTCAAGGCATTGGTCAACATATCTTAATCACTAGTCTATTGGTTGTCTTAAAACTCAATTGATCAACAACTTCCCAAACATTGATTTGCTGGTTATTTTACAGACTTATTTCCAAGTTTTGCAGTACTCAAATACCAATCCAAACATTCCAAAAACCAATTTGTTTTTTTTCCCTAGAAACAAATCCAAACATCTTTTATAAGTTTCATACAATTTTTTGGTTATCAAGACCCATCGATTAAACATAAAAATTCAAAATGTCTTCATACATAAAACTTTAACTACATTTTGAAACTTTCTATTTCAAAACCAATTCTAAAGAATTTTCAAAAATTTTAAAAACAATTCATTTTGTTTCTAAAAAGTAATTCATAGAAGTTTTAAAACATCCCTAAGTGATTCTAAATATCAAGACATGTTAGTTAAACAAAAAAAAAAAAGGGTCTTAGATTGTGATAATTTTGAACTTATTTTAAACTTTTAGTTTATTCTTACTTTCAAATCATTCCTAAACATTTCAAAATCATTTCTTTTACTTAAAAAATGATTTCCACAAGTTTTAAATCCATTTCTAAGACTGTTTCAAATGTTAAGAGTTTCAATTGACTTAAGATAAAAATTTGACTTAGTTAGTAAAAAAATCATGCATCTTTGAAATCATATGTAAATGTAAATATAATTTAAGCTCATATGATTATTAAAGTTTCGAACAAAACATACATTCAAATGCAAAATACCTAGGCAAATGCCTTCAATATTCTAAATTACTTGATCTTCAATTTCCACCAATTTTGGTCTTTAAGTCCAAAACTTTTCACTTTGAATCATTGTCAAAAGTTCTTACCTTTTGAACTTTACACAAAAGACTAAAATCATTAATGAAGATCTGTTTTATTACCATCAAAACTAAGATTGAAACCTCCCTTCATTCAACCCAATGTGTATACTTAACAATCAAATGTTGAGACATTCACATGATTCATCCTAGATAAATGCTTCCATTTTGCTACTTTTTTTACAATCAATAATAATTAGAATTAATTATATAAAACTTTTTACATTGCAATCATTTATTTGTCATTTATATAATAAACCAAGCAATGTTATTATAAACGTCAATAACAATTTAAAATAATTTCCTTATTACAGGGATGAAAATTATATCCATCAAAAAGTACAACTCTAACCATAATTATAGAGTAACGTAAACTTCAACTCCTCCTAATTTATTAAAAAAAAGGGTAACCATTTCACATAAAACATAATATTCTTTAGTTTGTAATTAAATTAAAATTCACTTATTGGATAACTAGGGGCATCCATAAAATCTCTTCCTTTGAGTATAATCCTCTATAATGGCCTTAGTAGGGCATTCAATCTATAATAGTAAACTACATTATGAGCATTTAAACTGAATGATGTTCAAGTTGGTTATGGTGATTCCATCGATATTTTTCTATTAACAATGAAATAATAATGCAACAATAGCATGGGTTTCTAACTAACATATATACCATAACTAGAACATGCTATTTGTACATGACATTTATATAATCATCTAATAAATTTATTCAAGGGAACATTTGTAGGAAGTAAAGTGCAATTAAAGTTGTCTAATTAGAATAAATGAGCTTGGAGTTATTAAAATAATTATTTTTCTTTAAAGAACTAGAAAACTAATAATAATAGTATTAAAAAAATTATCATTACACTAGCACCATTATATCACATTATTATCATCATTGACTATATAAAGTTGTTAGATCTTTTTTAAAAGACAAAGATGCTTGGCCAATTTTAAGAATACCTTGAATATTAGTACGGAAAGTCTTAGCATACCAATCAATACAACCTTCTAGCCTAACCTCACTTCTAATTATTAATAGATAAACAAGAAACATAATAAGCTCCATCTCATCATTATTAGTGGCCTTGAAAATTTTACAATTATATTTTCCACCATTCTTCTTAGTAAAATCAACTTAGACTTGGTATCAGTTAAATAATGCTTTTGATAATGTGTTTTAAGGAGAATTTTTCCATGATATAACCAACTAAACTGAGTAGTGTTAAAGTAAAATCCATCTTTATGTAACAAAATCAACAGGAAATGCAAAATCTTTGTGTAGCAAAATCAACAGGAAATGCAAAAACAACACCTTAAAAATGAAAATAAAAAAATTAGGAACATTGAGAAATTTTCTCTTAAGGTCACTTATTAACCAAAAGATTTTTTTTTAGTTATCTGAGGCATATGACCAAAGCTTTGAATTTTTTAATATAAAAGGAACTAATTTAATCCAAGTTCCTAGAATCTTGACTACCATCACAAATAGAGAGTGGAGAGTATGCGACAATAGATAGTGAAGATTAGTGACATTAGAGAGTAGGCGACATCAAAGAGTAGAAAAAAACGACACTAGAGACTAGATCTGGTGGTGTATGTGTGCGAGAGAGGACAAATTGAATTAAGACTCTCAAGTAGAGAAAGATGCTTGAATTGGGAATTGGGGTTCAAAGAAAGCCCTAATTCCCAAATCATCTAACCCAATTACCCTTACATAAGTGTGTGGGACGCAAAAGTGATAGTTGATCTCTATGTTAGCATTTTTGGGCTTTAAAAAATTTTAGAAAATTTTATTTACTACTACATATGTACTTAATTGATGAAATCCTAGTGAAGTTAAAGTTTTCATGAGTTGAAGGTAGGATAAGGATATTTTTATAATGTTAAGGTTTAATTCAAATGCTAAAAAATATTAGGATTTGATCTAAATTTTAATATAAATTTTAGGATACGAAATAATCTTTTTGCCCAATTTGATTTGATCTAACATTATAAAAACAACATTCCACTTCAAAATGTTAAAGATGTTTATTTTTATTTTTATTTTTACAAATGTCTCTCAAGCTCAGGCTTGATCAAGTTCATTGTATACTAATCAATTTGAGAGGGAAAGGAATTTAAATATGTATAGATTATCATTAACACATTGAAGTAAATTGGAGTGTGTATATTACTTACATATATATATATATATTTATTCAATGTATAAGAGAGGAAATTTCATGGTATATCTGGGTTTTAGTATACATATTATTGATTTCCAATTTTGTTAACGAGTATTTGTTGTTATGAGCTTTTAAATTGTTAGAGGTCTCATTTTGGAGTACTCATTAATTTTAAAGTGGATTATTTTTTCGATTAAGTCTCATAGTTTTTAATTTCTCATATTGAGAAAGTTGTTTACGTTAAAAAATTTAGCCTGTGATTTATTTTATGCATTAATATTTTATCCTTATAGTCTCATTCAAGTGAAAATATTATCCTATTGCTTCCATTGTGTTAGGCACCCTTTTCCCATAATTGGTATAAAACCTTTAGTTCTTTATTTGTAGGCTTATTTTGATTGAATGATGGAACCTAAATGCAGTAGAACGATTAATTTGAATGATAAAAATTATTATAAAAATAAAGGAAATATGAAAGGTTTACTGTTTGTGAAAAAGATGTATCTATTGATATTTGCCATATAAAAACTTCAGTGTAAAAGTGATGAAGAATGGACATCTGAGCATGAGATAGTTTATAGCTTTATTAGATAATGAATAGATGATAATATTTTGAATCTCATTTCAAATGATTCATACGTAAGACCTTTTTAGGATAAGCTTAAATTCCTTATATGCTTTGAAAATAGATAATAATAACTTTTTTTTCGCTTAAAAAGGCTATGAACTTAAAGTATAAGGAAGGTAGCTCTATTTCTAATCACTTAAATGAATTTCAAGGGTATTTTGACTCATTGTTTGACATGGGTGTAAAAGTTAAAGATGAGATTTTGAGACTTTTGTTACTAAATACTATTTTTAATTCTTAGGAAAATCTTCACATGACCTTGACTAGTTCTACTATTAATGGTGTAGTGATCATAAATTGTATAAAATTTATCATTTTGAATGAAAAATTTAGACAAAAATCCAAAATAGCTCAACTTCTCATTTTAAGGTTTTGGTTAATGAAAATAGGGGGAGAAGTAAGGAAGGAGGCCAAGGTAAAAATAACAGAGGTAAAACTAAGGGTAAAAGCCAGTTAAAGCAAAGTATAAAGACCTTGAATGTCATAATTATAGTAAAAAAAGTACATTTAAGAGTTTTTGTTTTAACCTTAAAAAGAATAACAAAGCCAATAAAGACAAGCAAGAGAAGAAAGACAAAGATAGTGATGATAGTATTGCTATTATTATTATAAAGGCTACTATGTTTGCGTGTGATGAAAATATGATTAGAGTTACTTATGATGAGTCCAGTTAGATTGTTGGTAATGGTTCCTACTTTTATATGATATCAAGGAAGGTTTTCTTCACATCTTATACTCTTGGTGATTATGGAGTTTTAAAGATAGGTAATGATGGTCCATTAAAGGTTGTTGGCATCAAGATTATTGTTTTAAAAACTAGTAATAGTACAAAACTAATTTTAAAGAATTTCAGACATTCACTCAATGTCTAGTTGAATATGGCTTTTATTGGTATTTTTTATGGTAATGATTATTTCTATGCCTTTATTGATAATTAGTATAAGATCACCAGAAGTTCTTTGGTTATGGCATGTGAAAAAAAGTGTTCAAGTTTATATTAAATAAAGGCCTTAATTTCTATTTATGCTGTTAATGTAGTTGAGAGTGATAATTATTTAAAGTTATGGCATAAAAAACTTAGCCACATTAGTAAGAAGGGATCTAACTGTTTAGCTAAGAAGAATCTACTTTTTATATTGAAAAGTGTGAGATTAAAAAAAATATGTTGATTACTTAACTAGCTAAAAGAATAAAGTCTCTTTTAAAAGCCATCCTTCTTGTAGACAATCAGAGTTACTTGAGTTGGTGCACTTAGGTTTCTATATTCTGATAAAGATAAGGAATTTTATTAGTACACTTTATTTTATGACATTTATTAATGATTGTTCAATGAGACTTTGGGTATATTTCTCAAAGTTAAAATATCAAGTATTTGATTTTTTAAAGTAAATTCAGGCTTCATTAAAAGATATTCTAGAAAAAAGTTGAAATGTATTCCTACTAACAATAGAGGTGTATAATATGGATCTTTAGATGAGTATTGTAAATAGTAGGATGTCAGGCTTTAAAAGATATCCCCTAAGACTCCTTATTTGAATGGATTAATAGAGATGACAATGTGAATCTAAGATCCTAAACAACCTAAAACCTGATTATGAATAAACCTTAGGATTGTCTTCAAATCAAGATAGAAAATTTGACCCTAATTAACCTTGTCGATTCTAACCAAGCTATACGAGAACTTGACCACCATCAGTTATCTTAATAAGATCTAATTCGAGTTTTTAAGAAAGAATAAAGAAGAAATTTTCACAAAGAAGGCTAAATCTTAAAAACTTGATTCAATATGCTTATGATTGTCAATGACGACTGCTCATGATAAAAAAACCCTAATATTTAATCTAAGGATAATCCTATATTTTACAATTGAAAATAAATATAAAATCTTAGATTTACCAAAAGTAAAAATGCATTTAAAGGGATTGTAAATGACACCGTTTAAATAGGCCATTGAACCTTTAAAATTTTAAGGAGTAAAGTGACACCTGTGTTAGAAGTAAAATGTCATTTATCTAAATTTTTAAGCTTCTATCTTTATGAAGTAGCATAACGATGCTTGTAGGTTGAGTAGAACAACGTCGTTCTAGATGCCTATTTATCTTCTGTCTTCACACCAAAATGACCTCTTTTACACTCAGTTCCCCAAATTTGATATATACTAGGCCATATTGGTTCTCCAAGCCTTGCTTTTCATATCCAAATTGTGTCCTATTTTTATTAATATGTTGATAAGTAATTAATCTAGACAATGTATCACAAGCTTCTAGAATAACTTCCTTCTTTTGCATCTTTATGATCAATCTTTAAAGAGCTTCCTTCAAGCATTTGGATTCTGTTATCATCATTAGACCTCCATTTTATTGTAACGAGCCATGAAGATGGATAAAAATATGTACAATATGAGTTGATTTCCATCATTCCCCCCTTCTTTGCAAGTATTCATCCTTGAATCACCTACAACATACAATGACAAATCAGTAATATTATAGATAGCACTCACATTACCATATTTGCTTGGAAAATCTAGCTTGTAGACATTGTCATAAATCCTTTCTAACACTTGAAAAGATCTATCTTCTCAAAGTTATAACTTAGATTTCCTTTATATATAAAGCTTCTCCATATGCATATGTACCTAAACCCAATCACCTAGTTTAAAGATAACTCTTACATATCCTTTGTTGGTATTGAACCAAAGGAGGTTCTAATTTGTAGTTTCGATGGTGAAAAAAAAAATTATTGTTAATATTTTGGTTTTGATGTACTAAAAAGATAGATTAATGCAAAATGTGTATCAATATTTTTTGGATCCCAGAGGAGATGTATTTAAAGGAAAATTAGAGTTCAAGATTGACATAAAGATCATTAAAGGAAAGTGATGGAAGATCAAGACTAAAGAGTTTAACAAGGTTGAATAGGTTTATGCTTTTACTTTTTATTATAATCCTTTTCTTAATCTTTTTAATGCTTGAGGGCTCAACATTTGTATAATAGCTTGCTTTTATGATTTTTTCATATAATGTTTATATATCTGTTGTTTATTAGGTTTTTTTTATATGTAGAGTGTCTCATAATTAATAGGAAATTTAGTGAAGGTTTTTAAGAACACCTTCTTGATGTGTCAAAATGTTTTGGAGAAGTTTTTTGAGTGTTTATGAGTCATGTTTTTGTTGATAAAAATGGTTTTGAGATATTTAAAAAGTTTTGGAAATTGTTTGAAAATGTTTTGAATTGAATATGCTTTGATAAAGTGCATCAACTTACATAAGCCAAGACATATTTTATGTTTGAGTTTAATTGAAATATCTTGGTCTATAAAATCAATTTAAATACTTTAACACTTGTGTGAATCAGTTTTGAAGTAAGGAATGGTTTGGATATTATTTATAATTGATTTTGAAATAGAAAGAATCAAAATGTTTAAAAAGTTATATGGATAAAGACATTTTAATTTTTTGTTTTAAATTGTAGAGTGTTGTTCACTAAAATATTTATGGATAACATTGAATATTGATTAAAGCTTTCTTTAGTATAAAGAAATTGTTTTGGAATGTTTGATTTTTTTTTTTTGGAATTGAGTTTGGAATGAAAATTTTGAAATTGTGCATAAAGTTTCATAGATAAAGACATTTTAAATCTTCAATTTTAATTAAAGGGTTTTGATAATTAAAATATTTTTAAAGGACATTTGAAACTTTGTTTAATTTTTTTCAAGAAAAAGAAATTGGTTTGGAAGTGTTTTGGTTAAGTTTTGGTGTGTTTTTGCAGTCATAAACTAAATTGTAGAAGCACTGGTCGAGAATCTTGAAGAAGTGGTTAACCAGTGCTGAAATTAAGTAGACTAGTCTACTAATCTTTGTGAAGTAATTGATCAATAACTAGTTAACCACTTTAAGGCTTATGTTAACCAATAGAGTTTACAAACACAACACATAACAACTAGCTTTTTTTGTGCCTAATGGTATTTTTAATGGGTCTAACAGTTGGTTTGAGTCTCTAAAAAGTATTTAAGCTTAGCAAGCTTGTGGAACATCTTGATGAGTTTTTAGAAGTATGTTATTGCATTGAATGAATCTTAAATTAGTTTTGTGAGTTAAATGAGCATGAGAGAAAATATGAAGTTTTTACACTTGCATTCATTATGTCATTAAGTTCCCTTGAGCATTGTTTTGTTAAAGTAAGGCATTGTGATTATATCTTTTAGTTTTTGATGTTGAATTGAGTTAGATTAGGGTTTGAGTTTTGGGATTTGTTTATTAAAATTGGATAGATTTGTTAAAGGTTATTCTTCACCCTCTTGAAAGTAAGATTTCTTAAGGGTTACTTTTCACCCATTAAAGTAAGATTATTGGGTTCCTCTTCACCCTTGAAAGAAGAATTTGTAAGGGTTCCTCTTCATCTTAGGGAAGATTATTTGATAATGAAAATTTCAGGTATGATTTTGGAGAGTGGATGTAGGTAAGGTTATCGAACCACTATAAATATCAATTGCATACTACTTCTTCCCTTTAATCCTTTAGTTACTGTCTTTGTGATTGCTCTTGAATGGCTTGAATTTGAATCATTATTTTATATTGGCATCATTATAATCATTAGGTTAAAATGTGGTTAGGAAGTGCATATATTACATAAATTGATTTATTCTTAAATTTTGAAAAAAATTTGAACCTCTCATTTACCCCCTCTTAAATGCCATATTAGGGCCAACAAATGGAATTGCATTTCTCAGTTTGTGTATACAGATTTTTAACAAAGTTCTTGAGAAAAGATCTAATATGGTATATTTGAATGTATTGACATGTTCATCTAGTCAAGAGGGGTAAATTGTTAGTAATGTTTCATTTTTTATGAGCATGATTTTTCTTATTGAAAATTTAGAGTGAGATTTTTCTTAATAGATAAAAGTATTGATTTGTGGGAAATAGTTTTTAATAGCCCTTTTGTTCCCACTAAAATAATATATGGGCAACAAATTCCTAAAGTAAAAGAGGAATGGAATGTTATTGATAAAGAACTTGTTTATTTGAATAGCAACACTTTACATATTTTATTTTGTGTTTTAGATAGAAATATATTTAATAAAGATTTAATATGTAAATTAGCTAATGGGATTTTGTGTAAATTGGAAGCTATTTATAAAGGTGCTAATCATGTTAAAGAAGAGGAGAATGAGCACTCAGAAGAAGGAGTATCTCTAACATGTTTCATGGCTAATGATGATGATGAGGTGTCCTCTTCCTCAAATTCTTCTAATGTTAATAATAATTGTGATAATGGTCTTTCTTATGGTGAGTTGGTTGAATACCTTATGATTATGAGTTTTAAAAGGAAGAAGCTCTCTTCCAAGTCTGAGGAGACTTTAAAACATTTAGAAGAATGCTTGCTTGAGAATGAGAGGTTGAAAAATGAAATGCATGACATATTATATGCTAAACATGTGGAAGTTACCAAGCATAATGATGATAGAGATACTTTGTTGTTTGAGAATGAGCTGTTGAAGAAGGAAACCAATGACCTTGAAGAATCATTATCATAATTCACTTAAGGGAGTGAAAATTAGTGAGTATGCTAAAAGTATAAAATTGAGACATAGGTTTGTTTTTACTTATGGAAGTGCACTAACAAATGCCAAAAACAACTTTTATTAAGGGTAAAAGTTTAGATGAAGAGCAGGTACCTAGGCCCTCATTTGAAAATTTAATATGATCTTATAGATCACAACTTGGGAGAAATCATCATGTATTCATGTATGTTACTAGAACAAAATCTAGGATAGATGTGCATTAAAGAAAGAATATAAATAATTTGATAGGAATACATAACTCTAGCATAACTCATTTAGACCTCACATAGAGCATAGTGGAAAAATGCATTTCAATAGTTCTTATGTACATGCACACAACATTAGGAACACATCACATTCACGTCCTATGTACCAAAGTTTTCAAGGTAGAAATAGGTATAATTTTTATACATAGACATAATATGAATTTCATTATTTTAAGCCTTACACAATGAAAAATGGAATGATTAATTTTCATACTCATATTCATGAATACATACAATTATAAGAGCACATCTTATACACATCCAAGGTCTTGTCATTATTTGACGAGAGAGATAAGTGTGTTTTCATATTATGTTTCTAGGTTGTTCTTAGGTGTTATAAGTATTGTTTGTGTGTTTTAAACTTAGTCAGTATGAACTTTTGCATTCTTTTTCATTATATTTTAGGTGTTTGATTGTTTTTGTTATTGTTTAGTGTTTGAGGGCAAAATATGAATTTATTTGAAGAATGGATTGATACACTTTGATGGTTGGATGTGCAGGAAATAAATGAAGTTCAAATCATCACCATATTTTGAACAACTGAGTTTGGAGAAGCATTAGGGGCACTTATAGAGCTCTAATTGGTACAAAATTGCACAAAGTTTAAGAAAAACATGTCAAGAAGCTTAATATAAAATTTCAAGTCAAAAAGAGGTCTATGGACGAAGATATAGTGGAAATACTGAGCAGAGGTCAAAGCTGATTTGGTGGAATGACGTGGCAAAATGTGTGCAAACGTGTTTAATGAATTTTTGGACTAAAGAGTTGTCAAAAGAACCCTAGCAGACACATTCTAAAGAGGAGAGAGATACAAGATAGAAAAGAAGGTTTCTGTGGAGAGAAGGGAGGTGAAGAACATAATTTTGGAGAGTAGACTAAAGATTCAATAAGTGCTTTATAGACTTTCCTGAAAAGGAGGCTTCAACCTCCACCATTAGTTTTCTCTTTTCCTTTGCTTTCCTTTAGATGTTTAATCTGAATATTATTTGTTTAAATATGATTATGGATTGCTAAATCTAGTTTATGGATTATTCTTGAATTGTTTATCCAACTTTATTCTTATTGATTTAATGCATAGTTATTTGTGTTGATTGTCAACTTTATAATTACTTCGAATTGAGAGATTGTTTTGATGTATTTGAGTTAGGGTGTGCAATGAGAGTTGGTAACTTAACGGACCTATAATTAATAGATTTATAATTGGTTAAAGAGAGATTTTAACTATTTTACTAATTACCTATAGGATTACTTCACATCTAGTCAAATATTTAGGAAAGGTTTTATAGATTGAGAGATTGCAAGACTAATTCTATCTTACTTCAATTAGGGACAATTAGTTACACCTTGAGAGAGGGTACAGAAACTTTAGAAAATATTGGATCAAACATAATTAAATAGATAAGATAAATGAGGATAAATAAGGATATAACAGCCCCTAAGTCTCCAAAACACAAGTTATGCATATTTTGCACTTGTTTTACAAATTTCACATGAAAAAGCATGTTCATGGACATTTTGCATTCTAAACATACATTATACACCAATAACATGTAAACTTTTCATAAGTCATGCAAAACTAATTGAAATATGTCAAAAAGGATATAATCCCCCTAATGCACTTTAACATTTTTAATCATGTAAGGGAAAAGTACTCATCCTTAAAATTTTTAAAAATATGCACAATTTCAAAGGTGATACTAATTAAAAAGAAATGATCCAACTTATAAATAATGATACTAATTGTAAAATATGATAAGTATTTGTAAAATATGATTATAAATTGTAAAAATAATATGGTAAACATTTGTAAAAAGATTACACTAATTGTAAAAACCAAAAGTAATACCAATTGTAAGAAAATGATGTCAATTGATACCAAATGTAAGAAAATATACCAATTAAGAAATCAAAGATATGGTAACAATTGAAAATTTAAAAATATGATACTAATTACAAAAAATAAAATATGATAATAATTTCAACAAACATTTTCAAAATATTTTCAATGCATCATTTTCAAAACAAGTCATATGCTAAAAACAATATAATGCATTTAAAAAAAAATGCTACAACAATTTTAAAAAAGTATGCTAGTTTCAAAAAGTTATGCAAATATCCAATGACTCCAATACTAAACTTGCAATGCTCCCCCTAAACATATGAATTTATTCTTCATTCTAAAACATTCATAGTAAGGCCAACATTCTCAAATATAACATATATGTCTAAAAATCAAGTCAGGTTATATATATCAATTAAAGATTTAGGAATATCTCCTTTTGCATCACCATTTGATTCCAAATCCTTTAAATCTTCCCTTGGTTCAAAAATATGTTTCTTGGTAATCTCATGTGAGGCCTTCATGGTGATCTTTTCATATTCCACTTCAATTTGGAGATACCACTTCCTCCTACTTCCTAACTTGACACCAATTTACCACTAATAAATGTTGATCTACAAAACAAAGAACCTAATGCTTTCTAAGTACCCACATTAACTTGAGTTCTTGGGTGCTATTCTTAGTGCCTGTTTGGATGGACTTATATTAGTAGAGCTTTTGTTAGTAGAGCTTTTTTTCTATATATCTTTTTTAAGAAGAGCTTTTTTAAGAAGACAGTTGACTATTTGGCTATCATTTAAAAAAGATTTTTTTAAAAAGAGCTTCATAAAATAGATTGTTTGGTAACATAAAAATAAAAAGCACTTTTGATTTTAACTATATTTTTTTGTAATAAAAATTATTTACAGTATATTAAACAATATGAAAAGCACAATATAATAATTATTATATAATTTTAAACCATATGAAACAAAAATGAAAATATATCTAATCAAATCTTTTATATGGATTACAACATAAGTAAAATTAATATAAAAAATAAATATTAAACATATAAAAATAGTCAAATGATATTATATAAATATAAATATAAAGATAATTTAGTTAAAATCATAAATATAAATCTAAAAATAATTTAGTTAAAATAATTTGATATGATAAATGCATAATTTATTATGAAAATATGTGGATATGAGGGTATTACGGGTATTATGTTAAAAATATAAGGACAAAAGAGACTAAAAAATAGACTCATTAATTGTCATTAATTGCTCTGAAACATCTACCTAAAAAAGCCATTTGAGAGGCTTTTTTTAGAAGCTCTAAATTTAAGCTTATTAAAAAACTGTATTTTGGCTACCAAAAAAGTCATATCTATTTACTTTTTAATTCTACAGCCAAACACCTATTTTTTAACAAAAAAGCTTTTGTGGTGGAAAAAAGTGATTGTTGACCTCCGAAAAGCTCAACCAAACAGGCATTTAATACCTTTCTTAACTCAAATCTTTAAAGGTTTCTTAAACATTCTTTGTTTAACAAAATAAAAATTTTCTAAATGTCCAACCTTACCAAAAAAATTACACACTTATGTAACTTTATGCATATTATCATGAAACCTATGATCTTAATGCTTAATGTCTTTCTCATATCAAAATGAGCTTTCCTAGGATGATAATCATGTATATGAGAATTATGCTAATGCATTATGTCATTAGACCTATGAAACATGTCACTTTGCCTAACATGAGACTGAAATACATTTATAGGTCTTATATCTCTAAATGCTTTTCCTTAATGAATGTTATGCCTATAATATTAATGAAACATGTTTGATGGCCTAGAACGAATATGAGACACATTTCTAGATGTATAGGAATGCATATAAGGTGTATGTGAGTTGATTGGCCCAAATTGCCCAAAATGAGGCCTACCATTATACATATTATTTTCTTGATGATATGGCCTTTTAATATGTGATTTATAAATGCCTCTAGCCTTAAGAATATGATTGTGATGAGCATGTGAATGTAGACACATAAGATGACTATCATGAGGCCTAAATATATGCATGTCTCTTCTTTGTTTAAATTACCTCTTAGGAGGTAAGTATGATCCATTCTTAGGATTATGCATATACACATTAGAAACATGAGAAGGTCTTGCACCTCTTTGCCCTTTTTGAGACCAAAATGCAATATTATGAGATGGCTGTGCATTCTTAAAGAAATTATGCCTATTTTTAGCTAGATGCACATCTTTCCTAACTTTTGATTTATATGTATATATGAATGCATGATCATTCTTCCTAGCATGTCATTTGGATAAAGATGCAACATTCTTAAAAGATGGCCTAGTATGAGCTTGTGATGATGATGCACTATTAAAAAGTGAGGGCTTAGGAAAAATTTCATCTTTTAAGTTCTTTCCCTTAATAAAAATAGTTTTGGCATTATTAGAAAAATTTCCATTAATAAGGCTAAAACTTATCTATTATTAGAGCTCTTTTGGCCTCCTAACATGCAATCTAACTTCTCCTTATCCTTTGTGAATTTAGACAAAGATTCCTTAAGGACTTTCGCTTCCTTTTTCAAAGATTCATTTTCATGCATTAAATTATGCTCATTATCATGCATGCCAATATCCACACTCTTAGAATCTAACATGACATTTATTTCATGTTTCAATTTATCAATTTATAACATACATGCATTCTTAGATTTTAGCATATCATGCAATTCGATTTTCAATTTATTGTTCTCATGCAAACAATCATACAAATCCTTCTTCAAATAATCATTCACATTGAACACATTCATTTAAAACAAAATTCACATTTTAATATTCTAAAGCATGTAAATCGTTCTTCAATTTCTCAATTTCTAATCTAAGATCATCCATCAACTTCTTACAATCATTATATTTGGAAGATAACTTCTTCCTTCTCATGGTAGCATGTTTTAAACATCTAACCAATTCATCATAACTAAAATCTACATCTAAAGCATTATTCTCATCATTATTAGAATTAAAGTTAGAAGGTATCTCATTGCTTTTATTTTGAACATTTGATGATGATGGAACCTCTTCCATAAAAACTACTAGGCATTCATTTTGTATTTCTTTTTTTTTTCTTTTGCTTCCTCCACTTTATTGATTTCTTCTTCTTCATTTCCATGTGCAAAATTTTTTAATAATCTAAACCAAACATCATTAGCCATATATCACATAGAAGCTTTATCAAATATGCTCTTATTTAATGCATCATGTATGGTATGCATGGACTTTTTATTTAAGGAAACAACATTTTCTTCATTTGAAAAATCATGAGAACCATTTGAAATAAAATCCCATAAATAAAAATCTTAGCCCATAAGAAATAATTTCATTCTAATTTTCCATTTAAGAAAACATTACTGTAAAAAATTGGTTTCCTATGAATATCCAAACCTTCTTGACCAAAATAAAGTGCTATTTTTAATCTTTACTCACAATTTCATTAGAAATTATGCAAATATGAGTTCAAAGCTCTGATAGCACTTGTAAGTCCTATGGCACACAAGAGAGGGGTGAATTCGGTGTTTTAAAATTTCTTTACAAATTAAAATACTTTGATCACTTTAGGCCAATTTCAATTAAATGAAATCTCTAAACCAAAATTTAACCTAAATAGAATGCCAATTCTTATGATAATATTAATAAAACTCAATCAATAATAAATCAAACCCAAGTGCACAAATATAAAAAGGTAGGGAAGAGATGAACACCGCGATTTATAGAGGTTGGCCTACCCTAAAGATAGACTACGTCCTCTCTCTAACTATTTGTTGGAAATTCACTAATATACTAATCTTACTTTAAATGGGCGAAGAGTAACCCTTACAACAATCTTGATTATAAGACCAAGAGGAACTTATACAATCTTGATTACAAGGTCAAGAGGAACCTATCACAGTCTTATTCTAAGGTCAAGAGGAACCTATCAATCTTCCTTTCTAATGGGTCAAGAGTAACCCTTTCAAATAATACCAAAATTTAATCCAGAAAAGTAGCCCCTAAACCAAGTCCTAAACTTAGGCTACGAAAGCCTCTACTCAAACTTATATAGCTTATGAAACCTAGATCAAAATCAATATAAGAAAGGGGCTCAAATGCAATCAATGAAATGCTTATGCCTTATGTAATATCTAATGCACATACAAGGCCTAAAGCAATCCAATTCACATTCAATGATTAAAAAATTCAAATCTTCTTTATCTTAGGTGAATAGTAACCCAACCAATCTATTTTAAAGGCAAAAAGTAGCCTATAATCCAATTAACAATGAACATAAATTAATTAACCTAATAATGTAATCAAATCACACATTTAGTGGTGTTTCTTTAAAGCTCATGCAATATAATCAATTCTGAAAATTCTAGAGACAAACAATAAATATAAAAAGCTACCTTAACAAATTCAATCAACAAAACAACGTGATTATGGCAACTAATAATCATATTTATTAAATATAAACACAAGCTGTCAAGATATGCAATTTATATGTTCTGGTCTATATATATACACATTTTTAACAAACTAAATGGCATGCAATCAACATGAAAAACCTACTTCAACCTTAATCAATTAGTTAAGAGCCAATGGCAATAATAAAATTTTTTTTAGCACATCAAAAAATTGGATTAAAATAAGAGAAAATCTAGAATGCTCAAACTTAGACAACTTTGAGCAACCTGCAAAGATTAATCTCAATCAAACAATATAAATAATTAAAAATTTTAAAAAATATTGGAAACCTTATAAGACCTTAAAAATACTGAAAATAACAAATTTAAAGCACAAAAAAATAGATTTAGGAGTCAAATCGAAATGCTCAAAGGAGCTACATAGAAAACTTGATAGATTTGAGCAACTAGTGTTCTTTAATCTCAAACAAACGTTTTTAGTGCTTAAAAATTAAAGTAAAGGCTTTAATACCCTTTTGAGACCTTAAAAAATCTGAACACAATAAATTCGTACACCCAAAAACTGATCTATATACCCAAAACTGAGATCAACCCAAGAATAGAAAAATAAAGATAGTTTTGATACATGTATGAATATAAGCTTATACCTAATGAAATCCAACCCTATAAATGCAAACAAAAGCTCAAGTCAAATCTTGAGTATCAAACAAACTAAGAATAATAATTTTTCAGCTTTAAAAACTGATTGAAACAAAATAAAATAAGAGAGATAGAGATGAACTAATGAAGAGAAAAATCTAGACAACTTTGAAATTCTTGAGACTTTTAGCTTGTAAACTTGTTTCTTGAGCCTCTAGATCTATTAAAATTATTTTGGAATGTTAATTATAGGGTTAGGAATGGTTTAGAGTCATTTGGAGACATATATAGTCATTTAGGAGACAAAATAACATATAAACCCTTAAACCCTAAACTAGGCATAAGAAAAATGTGTACAATAATTTTGAAGCAATAAAATTGGATTTGAGTATTAAAAAATTAGATTAAATGATGATAACTTAAATCTTGACAGATTTGAGGTATGTCAATAAATGAGTTTAATCCAAACGAATTTCAATTTAAAAAAAATGCAAACAAATGACCAAAATTATTCTTAACTATCCAAACATTAACCAAATATTGAGTAAGACTTCAAATAAGATTTAAAACATATATCAAGGTTTTTTAATTAATAAAAACATTTAATTGATTTAAAATATAATATATAGCCTTTATTATAAAACCTTTTCATTCTTTAACAACAAAAACCTTTCCATAAATATTTATAAACTTTTATAAATCAAAATGCACATCACAATTATATTCAAACAAATTTAGACACACATAAATAACTTCAATCAATAATTTAATTCATTTAAAATCATCAAGAGACATACATTAAAATAATTCATTGCATTACTTCTTGATTATGCAATATTTATCCTATATGCCTTTCTAATTTAATTCCAAAAATGTCAATGCCCTAATCAAATTCATTTAATCACTAAAACCACAATTAAAATTCTATATGCAAATGTACAAATATGATATGCAAATGTGAGAGTCCTTTTCAAGCATTGATTAAGATCAAGAAGACTTACAACTTAAGATCCTTTCCTAAACCCATCTAAACTTGACCTTCATTGATCTTCATTCTCTTGATCTTCAATCTTGATCCTTTGATCTTTGATCATCCAATGCTTGAGCTCTTCTACCTTAGGTCCATAAAGTTCTTGCACTCTAAACATTAGCCTAACTTATAAATGCATCAAAAACTTAAAAATTAGTAAGAATAATGTTTTATCATCATCAAAGCGCATGATTTGAACCTATTTGGTTCAATAGGATTGACCTTGTTCGTATTATGATTGACCTTATATACTTGTAGGTCTAGTCATTAGTTAGCTATCAAGTTTTTGGTGTTGTTGCCAAGGGTAATGAATTTTTATTATTAATTATTGAATTTTGTTTTAAATTGTATCTGAACTCTTTCTTTTATTTTGCAGGTAGTTTATGAAATCAAGAAATTATAAGGATTCAGCTGCAAATAAAATTCTTCTTTTTGATCAAGAGATTGAAAATACTTGTAGAAGTAATTGAAAGAAAAAGATGGCTGAACAACACAATAATAAAGAACCAAATAATCTGAATGTATGAATGGTAATGGTGGTAAACCAACCTACTGTTATGTGTTTAAGAGATATCCAAAGACGTTTGGTAGTCGCCAACCCATCATGTATTCAATTGAGTGACACTGTTAGGAATTATGAGTTGAAGAAAATTTACTTAACTATGTTGCCTCAGTTCAATGGATTGAAGTCAGAAGATCCACTTCTATTTATTAAGAAATTATAGTATAGTACAAACTCTACCCTTAAATGGTTTATTTGAAGGTGAGCTTAGAAAAAAATGTTTTCCTTATTGCATGAAAGTTGATGCTAGAAGTTGATTACTTCATTTACCTAAAGCATCATTACCTACATGGGATGATGTTTATAATGCATTCATGACTAAGTAATTTTCACCTAAAAATACTTTGGATTTGCAAAATAATATTTTTAAATTTACTCAAAAGGATGGAGAATCTTTTAACAAAATATGGGAAAGATTTAAATTTCTTTTAGCTTAATTCCCTCATCATCAGTTTTATGAGCATTTAATTATTTAATTTTTTTATAAAGGTTTAAGTGAGCATTGCTAGACTTTTGCCGTGATCCCATAAATGATCCATAAGCCATGTAACATCCTATACAAAAGGTATATATCCATATACCGCATCTCATTAAGCCCACTGGCTCGAAGAGCAACATTGCTGCTAATCATCCTAACAATAATCCTCTCCCTAGGCTCCAAAGCAGTAGTTATAAAATTTCTAGCATTCCTAGTCAGTCCTAGGGCCTCTCGAG
>JAOXYD010245392.1:0-16787 GCA_028565735.1 Pinacopodium congolense
TTTTTAATTATTTAATTTAGAGCACAATAGTTCCAGGTCCCATTAAGGAGAAAATCTACTACGAAAAGCAAAGGTAAGGTAACAACCCTCTCTTCCTCCCCTTGATATCAATGCTAATATGGAATTTCAGGGATCTTAATAACCCAAAAAATTAGAAAGTCCTTCATGATTACATTAAAATAATAAAGTCATTTCTTAGTAGACCTTAAAAAAACTCAATGTTAAATAATACAAGAATCTATGATTTTTTAATAATTGGTAGATTCTCTCCAATCATCAATCTCACTATAAGGGTAGGTTTTTAGTCGCATATGATCCTCATATTTTGACCATTACTATTGTACTTCACAATGAACAAGTTATTTATGTGGAAGTCACCTATAAACCAAGGCTCCTAAGGATATATGTATTTATTATGTATGTCATGAATTATGTTTTTTAGAGGTGGCAACTTTAAAATAATCTCTATGACCTTAACAAAGATATTGATATCCCTTAGTTACCATAAAGGCATTTCAATTATAGACCCCAAACATAGGAAACAAAAAAAGTATAATAATATAAGGAGATTTTGCAAAGAATTTAGATGTTGTTTATCAAACCTATGATTTATAGACCTTAGATCCTAGGGGAACTACTTCACATAGTATAACAAGTATAATGGGAATAGATTTTAGGAGGAGGAAACTTGATAGGACATCGGTTAACAATTAATGGATGGATGAATTCTAGGAATTTAACTCAATATTTGTACAACATTTACCATCATATCACTCTCCAATTAAGATTGACAACCTCTTTGAAAGTATAAAGAAATGCACTAGCTTTAAGTTTTTTCAACAACCTAACCAAGTTGCAAGGATTTGACATGGTTGTCTCTATAGGAATAAATGTTGATATAGAAAGTTTTGAGTAATACAAATACAAGAGAAAATTGTCATAGGGTGAAAGATAAATCAAAATTCATGTCAAGAGCTAATTTTGCTAGCTATATAAAAGACATAAAATCAACCATAATCAAATTGGAACAAACTTAATAGGAGCTATATAAGCATCCCATAACTAGAGTTAAAGAAGTTCAGAAATTTGTTGATCTCATTAAATACATAAAATTTTTGGAATTTCATCACTCAGTTAACCAAACAAAAAGCTAAGAGTGTTATAATTCAAACAAGGTGACAGTAGTAATTCCTTCTTCCACAAATCCTTATTAGATAAAAAGAATAGTAACAAAAGCTCTCAACTAAGAAAAAAAAAGAATCATAAGGGAATAATAAGAGCCTAAACAAGCAACCTTTCACTTCTACAGGAATCTTTAAGGTTCTACAAAGGTTAGTTTCTCTTCTACCCCCTTCTTAGCATCATTTTCAATCAGATCTTTAGGAAACAAGCAAAATTCCTCACTAAGCTTATTAGAGCTAAATAGGTTAAGAAGATATTGAAAACCTTTTGTCCAAATAAGGCTCGAAGCCCTGTTGGGCTTAATTCTTATTTCTTTCAACACTTTTGGCATTGATAGGGAACTAAGTCACAAATGCAATACTGGAATTCGTCAATACAAGAAGGCTCTTAAAAAATCAACAAAAATACCATTTGTCTGATTCCTAAAATTCATAACCCTATACTCTTAAAGAATACATGCCCATCTTTTACTGTAACAACCTATACAAAATAATATAAAAAGTTATTACCCTTAAATTGAAGTAAGTTCTTGATCTTACTATAAGATATACTGAAACTACTTTTATAATGGATAAAAACATTAGAGATAATATCCTATTAACATAAGAACCATTTTAGTTTTATCACAAACTCAACTATGTCCAAAAATTTCACTAAAGATAGACCTTCATAAGGTATCTGATTAAGAAAATTAAAGCTTCATCACAAACATAATGAACATGTTTGGTTTTCCTATACTATTTAAGGCCTAGATTATTTAATGTATAACCTCCACCTCCTCTAGAATTTTGATAAATAATGAACTTACTTATGTCTTTTAAGAACAAGGGGATGAGGCAGGGGGACCTCCTCACCTTATATCTTAACTGTATACATGATGGCTCTCTCAAGATTGCTCAGTAATAGAATTACATATATTCCTAGATTCCACTTTCATAGTAAATGCAAAGAGTTAAACATATATCATCTAGCTTTTGCAAATGATCTCCTTCTTCTTTACAAGGCTAAGTTACATTCCATCAGCATCATAATGGGTACCCTACAAATTTTCTCTAGTATGTCTAGCTTGATCATTAATAAATACTAAAGTCACATCTTACTTTCATCTACTGCAAAAATACAAGCAAATAAAATAGCAAATTACACTAGATTGTAGATTAAAGATTTGTTAGTTACTTATCTTATTTTGCCTATAATCTCTAAGAAACCATCATATAAAGACTGCTAATTATTGATAGGGAAGATCCATAAGAGAATTGGAAGTTGGTATAATAAAAGCCTATCCTTTGTAATGGTGATACAACTAAGAAAGGAAATATAAAAGTGCAAGTGAAATTGTAAGAAGTAACTCTTCCTAAATTAAAGGGAGGCCATGATATCAACTCTATAACTACAATTAAAGTGAGCATAAAAGAAACCTTAGAATATTAACAGATATACAAGTTCTTTAAGTAAGATGGATTCACTCGAATTAACTTAAAGGATGCAATTTTTGGAAATTTAAGCAAAAGATAGTCATTTCTTTGTCTTTCTAGTAGGTATTAAGAATGAGAAGTTATTTAGGTACATCATTTACTTAAGATAGGTATATGGAAAAATATTTAGAAGATAACTCTTGGAATTAAAATGGAGAATCTATTGATCAAGTCAAAGAGACTCAATTTAGAAGAATAAATTAGGTTTTGAATAGATTGATCATTGTACTTTATTATGTAATTTTTACTTAGTTTCATAAGTGTGTTTAAAGGCCTCATTTTATACATGGTTATATTCATGTTTAGATTATGAATATAGATTATATAATCAAAAGATGAATATATGGAGAATGCTTTAAAATAATCCTCTTGATGAGTTAAAATTTTTTTTTGGGGAAGCTTTTCAATGTGTATGTGAGTTAAGAAATGTTTTTGAAGTCTACGGGATTGGTATGAATTGATTTAAAATGTGTTTGTAGTATTTAGATTGTTAAAAATTAGTTTAAAGAGGGACTGGTTGACCAATGTCACTAGTTGACCAAAGAGTTTCATCTAGTTAAGTAGTTACTATTTTATCCTCAGCCAGTCAACTAGATGATAGCATCAGTCTATTAGTGATTAGTTGATCAATGTAGGTACAGTTCAATCAGTTAAGACGAGAATTGCATAATAATGGTTAAATTTGTAATGAAAAAAATGTTTTAGAATAATGGGCAACGTTCCCTAATTACTAATAAGCTAATTTTGTGCTATAAATAAATTTTTTATAAGTGTATTAATTATCCAAAAAGTGTAAGAAATAACCATACAAGTGATTTGAGCATAAAGATATTTTCTTTGTAAGTTTTAGTTGGTTTTGTTAAGGTTGTAAGCTTAAATGTGCATACATTTTTTAAGTATTTTGTGAACCTTTTCAAATATCCTTTAAGCTAAATTAAATACTTTTTCAAGTTTACTTTAAAAATTGAAAGGTTGTGAGTTGCTGAATTGTAAAAGGTTACCCTATATCCTTATGAAAAATGGACCTAAGTTGTACTTTTTTTCAATTGAGATAGTTCAATACCTAATGAGGAGTTCGGGAGTAAGTGTAAGAGAAGAACTAGTCTTCAAACTATTATAAAATTGGATGGTATATTCACTTCTTTAAATTTTACTTAAAAGTTATACTTTATAGATTGTTTATATAATTATTTATATTGATTATTTAAGACTTTGTATAGTTTTTTAGATAACTTGGTGAAATTAGAACTATTAAGTTAGAAAAGTTTTAAGGAATAAAATTCATCTCCCCTCTCTTAGGTGCTAAATAAGACCATTAAATAGTATCAAAGTGTAAGTCTTACATTGATGTAATTCTAGTGAATTAATGATGAAAGACCATATTATGATACATATGAACACTTTGTCCCCTCCATTAACCTAAAAGGATGAGATATAAGTAGAACACCTTATTTCGATGGCAATGATTGATTGTATTAGAAAAGTAGAATGAGATTATTCTTGTTTTTGAAAGATATAGAATTGTGGAAGTTAGTGTTAAATGGACCTCATGTACCTATAAAAATTGTAGGAGATAAAAAGGTGATCAAAACTAAAATAGAATGAGATAGTAATTATAAGAAGCTAGTGTCATTAAAAAAAAAGTTATGCTTATACTTTTTTATATTCTAAGTAGGAATAAATATAATAAGGTATCAATGCCTAAAATCGCATAAGAAATTTGGTATACAATTTAAGTAAAAGAGGGAAAAGTTAATATATTAACTCACCAATACAGGCTCTTCCATATGATGCATGATGAAAGTATTTCTTTTACATGTGCACATTTCAATGATATTATAAATGTTTTCAAAAGTCTAAGTAGGACAAACATTAACGTTAAGCTTGTAAGAAAGATTCTTATATCATTACCAAAGACACAGGAGGCAAAAGTAACAACCATTTAAGAGGTTAAAGACATAAATGTCCTTCCTTTAGAGAAATTAATTAGATCTCTTCTTACTTTCAAAATGAGATTAAAGAAGACACAAGTAAAGAAGACAATCTAAAAGAAAAGGAATATGGCATTCAAAAAAATAAAGGAAGTATATAGTGACGATGAAGCTTCCTTAAGTGAAAGTGAGAATGAAGACATAATCCTACTTGCGAGAATTTTCAAGAAAGAAGATGTCATCAAGAAGGAAAAGTTACAAACCAATGGTAAGAGCTCATAAGATGGTTAATAATAGGTATAGCCTAGGCTATGCTAGTGATAATGGACTTTTAACTGGCAAAACTATCTTTGCAAATGGTAAGAACTTGGAGAATGAACCAATACCTAGGAAATATACTCAAAATGCATCCATAGGTAGAACATAACCTAGGAAAAAGCATTATGCATCTAAGTATAGTCAAAGCATAAGACTTAAGAGAGCACCACAACATTTATATAATGATAGGAGATCATACTACCATCCTAGGAAAAGTTATTAAACGAGGACTTATAATGAACCTATGTATCGATTTTAAGCACACAATAGGACTAATGTACCTTTTTTTGTACCTATTATGGACATTATGGACATGTTTAAATATTTGTTATGATATACTAAGAAAAATATATGATTTACCAAATAAATGGATGAAGGCAACTAATCCAAAAGGACTTAATTTTATATGGGCACTGAAAATTCATTGAATTTCATCTTATATACATCTTTAAGAGAAAAAGGAAGAATCACAATCTATATTATTAAAATAAGTGAAGAAATAAAATAAAAATTGTAAAATACAAATTGGTAAGTATATAATGATTATTAACAATATATTATTTTTGGGTGATATTTGATAAATTGATTGATTTGAATATTCTTGTTTAAAGAAAATTTGTGTTAAAATTGAATAAATATTAATTTCTATAGATTGAAGCATATAATATGTGAATTTTGTTAAAATTTTATGTTTTGAAATGTATTAATTAATTAGTACTTACTATAGCTCAACTAATGTGACTATTGGTTAAACAGTGTAAGATCGATTGGTCATAAATAATGATTGACCGAGGTTGTGTTTTTAAACCCCTCTTCCTCTTTTTTTTTTTCAGTTTTATTTCGTGACTCTATCTCATGAAAACTCCATCTTTGATGACTCAAACCTATTTCTCTCCATATTTTATCCACTTTTATTTCCTAACTTAGTAATCAACTTTCGCCTTTGTCTCTTGCAAAACCTACACTACAATATAACCTTCTTCTTTGATGAAATTGAGGCATTCAAGTGAGTTTCTAGGGTATGTAAAGGCTTCTAAAGCATCCTCTCTCAACAAATAAACTCCAATTTAACCTTCATTCGTAATATAGTAAAATTTAAACTTTCTAAATTAAGGATTTTCATAATTTCTCAATTTTTTGTGTTATTAGTGATTAATTATGTTTCATTTCATCATATGGAAACATTAGAGAGGTTAAATTTCATTAGATTGCACTAGGATTGAATCAAATTTGAAATTTCACATTGTTAAGGTTCTAGAAATGGGAATTTTGAAAATTTGCACAATTTTTTTTTGTAATTGTTCAAAATTGAAAGTATTCTCATGTAAATGGGAGTAGGATTAAGGTATTAAAACCTTTAATTGAACCTATGTATGCCATATTTCTCAAACTTAGACTTTACAAATTGGTAATTTTCAAAATGCATAATAAATTGAGGTTTATTTTATAAAATTACACATATAAAAATGCAAATGGAAGTTAGATTAAGTTTTTTTTATATTAAGGTTTTTGAACACTCAATTGCATCTTTTTGTGTCAAATTTCAATTTTTCCTAATTTTAGTTTTTAGAAATTGGGGGTTTTCCAAATTTGTGATAAATTGGGGTTGTTTTATCAAATTGATTGTAGAATAGTTTAATTAGAAGTTAAATTAAGTTTTCTAAACAATCATTTGAACTCAATTTTATTAAATGTTAATATTCCTATATTATGTCTTTAAAAAATGGACCTTTTCAAAACTTTGATCAATTAGAGTCTATTTCATAAAATAAGTTTATAGAAGTACATTTAGATGTGAATTAGCCCTTTTTAAACATTTTATTGAGATTGATTTTATTGAATTTATGTTTTCCTAAAATTAAGACCTAGAATTTGGGAATTTGTCAAATTTTTGACAAATTAGAGGTTGTTTGATAAAATTGTCTTTATAAAAAATCAATTGATAGTAAAATAGATAATTTTATAGTTTTAATTTGATAAGTTGCATGTTTTTCAATCATGCATTCATGTAAGGGCATATAAATGGCTATACTTAGTTCAATATATGATCATAAACATCTATTCTTACTTATAGGTTGTGTTGTTGATTATAAAATATTTTTTTATACCTTTGTGCATCTTTATTCTTAAAGCCTTTCTAGGGTGTCTACTCTTTCATAACTCTTAGAGCTTGCCCTTAGGTTTCTTCAAAGTTTGTCCTTAGGTTTCTTCAAAATTTACCTTAATTTTGAATTGTAGTTAAAACACAAGGTTGTACTACTTTTAAGAATAGGAGATCTCCTGCTTCCCAAGGGAATGAGTACTTTGATACCAACTCTCCTTAATTCCATGATTATGCATGTAGGGAATTATATGAAAACAGTCGTATTTCTCCATCTTATCTAGATTATTTAAAAAGTTTATTAATCAAGGCTAGGAACATCTTCTTACACTTTCTTTTATGATTAATCCCACCAATGTTTGTCTGTTTTTTGCTGTTGTAATCTTACAGAGCATTAAGAAGGTGATGAATATTACATAGTTTTAAAGTTCACTGTGTTTATATTCATCTTTATAGAGATATCATAAATGAGATTTTAGGATTCCTGTTCCTTAAGAAGATACCTCTTATAATTGTTTCACTAAATATAGTAGCTCTCCTCACCCTATGCTTACAAGAGTTAAAATTATTTTTGAGCTACCCATTGAGAAGGGAATAATGTAAAGACCTAGTGATGTTAGAGAGATTAATTCCATCTCTCATTTTCATAATTTATTTATCAAATATAATTTCCTATCTTCTATCGACCATTATACCACTTTAGGTCTAGATGACTTATGGTTCCTCTCTATCATGATATTAGGTGAGAAAATACATTCATGAGACTTTTTTTCTTCATAACATGATTCATTTTTCTTAAAAAAACCAAAAACCAAAATATGAATAACATAAAGACCTAGTGATGTTAGAGAACTTAATTCCATACCCCATTTTCATAATTGGTTTATTAAATACAATTTCCTATCTTCTGTTGACCATTATACCACTTTAGGTCTAGATGATTTATGGTTCCTCTCGATCTTGATGTTAGGTGAGAAAATAAATTTAGGAGAGTTTATTCTTCATAACATGATTCATTTTTCTTTGAAAAATAAAATAAAATAAAATATTTATTATTTTCTCAAATTTGGGACATATCTTATGTTATTCTTATGTCAATTTCACAAAAGATGAGTAAGAGTATAATTCTTTCCTTGACTAATCAACTTTAAATTGCATGGGGGTATCAAGTTGTAAATAATCAATTAATGAAACTGCGTCATTGATGGCGACATCCCATTCCTCCTCCTATCCATCTTGGCAATGATGATAAGCTAGCTTCGAGCCACACTATATCCTTACATGTCGATAATAAGATTATGTCCTCTAGGCCTCCTTCAGCTGTATTTGATTTGTATGAGATTGCTTCACTATTTAGGGATATTGATAGACTTTAAGACCTTATGACGTGTTAGCATGTGGAGATAACCAATCTACTTCACTAGATTTTCTCTCATTTCACTCCTCCTCCTCCACCAGATTAGTGATTAGAGAATTTTTTGAAGAGTTTTAGGATTTTCTTGTGTTTTGATGATGTATGTTTATATCGAGTGATGTCTTTTGACAATTCATGTTTATTTGCATTTGATGTTGATATGTTTTAAAAACATTAATGTATGAATTATTTTGATTATTTATGATATTGACTCCTCCTTCTCTTAGAGGTTTATGATTATGATGTTTTTTTTCCCCATTTTCTTCTTATGAATGTGTTGATGGTGATAATGGTTATCTGTTTCAGTTTCTTTCTTAAGTTTATATTTCACTTTACTTTTTTGATGATTTTAAAAAGGGAGAGAGGTAGATGTTATATGATACCTTAATTAGGGGAGTGTTTAGTTTTTCTAAAGAGTTTAAATTTGTAATAGATATAACGTGCGAATTTAGGGGGAGTTATAGACTTTAACCAATTAAAGGGGAGCTTTTAAAACTTTTTTGTTAATATGAAATTTATAAAATTGTTTGTTAAATTTTGAGTTTGAAAAGTTTTATCAAGATGGGTTTTATAAAATTATTTGTTAAATTTTGTGTTTGAGTTTGATAAAAGTTGAATTTATTATAAATTATGATTTATTTAGAAGGATCTATTAAAAGTTAATATGGAAGTGTGATTTTGTATTGTGAAATTATTTTGAAATATGGTTTTATTATTTTTGATAATGTATAAAGGGGGAGTGTGTGTTGAATAATGTTTTAATCATAATGTCATATAATTTTTCTCATTATCAAAAAGGGGTAGACTGTTAAGCTAAGAGATGTTCCACCTTTATTTTGATAATGACAAAATAATCTTGTTACTAATGATTTGTTATGTTTAAGATGTTGACAAGATAGTTATATTGAAAAGAGTTTGTAAGATGAGTCTTATGATTAAAATGAAGCAGTTGTTGATCAAGTTAAAGGGATTGAAGTTGGAAGACCAAATTAGATTTTGAATAGATTCATCATTGCGGTTTTTTTATATAAGTTTTACGTTGTTTAATAAGTGCATTTAAAGGGCTCATTTCATGCATGATTGCATTTATATTTAGATTATGCATATAAGTTGCATAATCTAAAGGTAAATGTATGGGGAATATTTTGAAATAATCCTCTTGATCTGTTAAAGTGTTTTAGGAAAATTTTTCAACATTTAGTTAAAAAATGTTTCTGAAGTGTTTGGATTGGTATGGATTGATTTTGAATGTGTCTGAAATGTTTAAATCATTAAAACTTAGTCTGAAGAGGGACTAGTTGACCAATGTTAGGTGAATAATGATTGGACAACCATAAGGTTTCACTTGGTTGGCTAATATGTTGTTTTACCCTCGACTAGTTGACCAAATGATAGCATCAGTCAACTAGTGACTAGTCAATCGATGCAGATATATGTTAATGAGTCAAGGTGAGAATTGTGTAACAGTGATCAAATTTATAACAAAAAAATGAAATAAATGTTTTGGAATGTTGGAGAATGTTCACTAATGACTAGTAGGTCAATTTTGTACTATAAATTGGTTTTTTGTGAGTGATTTAATCATCTAACAAGTGAAAGCAATAGTTATACAAGTGATTTGAGTATAAAGAGCTTTGTTTTATAAAATTTGCTTAGTTGTTATGTAAGATTTTGTGAAGGTTATGAGCTAAGTTAAATACTTTTTCAAGTGCACTTTAAGTGTTGAAAGGTTATGAGTTGAATTGTGAAAAGTTACCTTATAGCCTTATGAAAAAGGGCCCCATGTTTTACTTTTATTTAATTAAGATAGTCAAATACCCAACAAGGAGTTGAGGAATGGGTGTAAGATAAGAGGTTGTCTCCGGACCACTGTAAATTGGTTTATGTATTCTCTTCCTTAGTCTTTCACTTTAAAGTTTTACTTTACAAGTTATTTATATTGTTTATATAATTATTTATATTATTTATTTAAGCTTTTGTATAACTTTTTAGAGAACTTGGTGAATCTAGGATCTTTCAGTTTAAAATTTTTAAGGAACTTAATTCACCCCATCTTAGTTACTAAATAGGTTCAATAGTTAGAAATGGGAAAGCATCTTAATTTAGTGTGATAATCGAACAAAATTAGGTCCTTTTTATCTCATTCCAAAAGCTTTAAGTCTTATACATCACCTTTCACCTAAAGCCAGGGTTAAGAAATTGATTGCAGGAGATGAATGAAACTGTGACTTTAAAGACTTAAGTTTCACAAGCTCCAATCTACCTAATTAATCTTCGTATCAAGGTAGAGAAGAGAAGGTGCTCTAGAGTAAAAGAGGATTCAAAGTAGAGACTGATATATGAACAATTGGTCTTCCCTAAAAAGAAAAACTAGGTTTAGCTAAACAATCCGAGCATGCAACATAAGATAATTTAGCCCACTCATCTTAATTATAAAAAAGTTCACTAAGATAATTATTTGTATTTCAAACTATTAAGCCACTCATCAGGTATCTTTACTAACCACTCTTGTCCGACTCTTGTAAATGCCACTCTTCATATAGCATCCTAACAAAGGTTAGTTCGGTTTAAGCATAACTCCCTAAGATTTCTTTCATATTATGGCTTATAATTACGGATAGGTTGAATACCTTAAACTAAGTTAACCATAGGAACATTAGTGACAACATATGTAGGTTATATGGAATTAAAGTTGAAAATTCAGGCCATTTGTTTTTCAAATGCAACTATACAAACCAAATTTAGAGCAAGTTATAAGTTGTGAAAAATCATAACTGCTAGATTCAAGGGTGGGTCAACATACTCAGCTAGGTTACTTTCCTTGTAAACTCTTTAAATATAACAATACTACCTTTAGGATAAGATTTGGATGTTATGTGTATGCTATATGGAGGAAAGGAACTATAGAATTTTAAAGAAATGTGAAAAGAATTCTCTAACTCTGATTTAAAAAAATTTACAATGTACTAAGAAGGTGTTTATGGCCAAGCTAGGAGATCTTAATTTATCACTGAATATCTTAATAGCTTAAAACCTTAGGTAGCCACTATCCCTCTACAAGTTGACTTCAAACTCACATAGGAAGCTCTCTTTAGGCCCTTGGTGCTTATTTGCCCCATGTACATGTAATTCAATGTAATGATGGATTTCATTTTTGGATGTAACTTTGAATATGGTTGTACTTCATTGTAAACCTCTCTGAAGTTTATTTATTTAATTCAATTCATTTTACCTTTTTTTAAAAGCCCTTTATTTTCATATGAACTCTACTATCTAGCATCCTTTATTCCTTATTGATGGTACATAAATCAAAATAAGCAACTTGTTTACTTTTAAGTCATATGATGCTTTAACTCAAAAACCCATTGGGCTTATACCTCCATTTATAACCCTTCACCATTAAAGGATTTTTGACTACCACTAATAAATTTCCTTTGTAAAAAGGTTTTAGCTTCCTTCACATTCTAGCATACTCAAACTTCTGAACACTTTTTATATGGTTAGTAATTGTTAACAACCAAGTCATCATTGTCTTCCTTATTGGGAAATAATGCATCTAATTTGTTTTATAGACATCCCCTTAAATAGTATGTTTGAATAAAAATGAAACTAGTAACATTTAATTAGGCATAATTTTGAATAAATTAACCATTCATAACATTTTCCAATTGTCTTACTAAATGTTTCCTACTTAACTTACCATCAGAGATTTTTTCATTATTTTTGTTTGACTAAAAGTTTACAAATATATTAGCCATTACAAACAAAACTAGGAACTCTAGACACCTTTTCTTCATAGTCAGATATGTACCAAGATTAAAGTATCAATAGAAAATTAAAAAGGTTGCCTTCCTCTGGCATGTTATATATATCTACCATGAGAGAACTAAATTCTTAAACATAGTTGTAGATTTTTTTTTTAACAAAAAGGGTGCTTCTTAAGTTCCCTTATTAGTACTTCCAAAGTATCTCTTTGAGGACAATTAGCATTCATATCATTATCTATATAAGTATGCCACTAAAAATTAACATCACCAACTAATTGTATATTAGTTATTATGATTTTTCTTATTATTGGCACTACTTCAATATAGACATATTGTTGCATATCATTTAAAGTTCTTTAAAATTTTAAAATCTCTAATAACATTAAAAAGCTTTAGTTTAAACACTTTCAGCCTTATCCAATTTACACCATTGTTTTGGACATCTTTTGTTTAAAGAAGTGTCAATACATCCTCTATCACT
The DNA here is from genome assembly GCA_028565735.1 of Pinacopodium congolense. NCBI lineage: Eukaryota > Viridiplantae > Streptophyta > Magnoliopsida > Malpighiales > Erythroxylaceae > Pinacopodium > Pinacopodium congolense. The sequence goes on from JAOXYD010245392.1 coordinate 12,670, forward strand.
ACCATAGGCCTATTGGCTTCTCCTATAAAATCATCTAGCTTTTTCTAGATTATTTCCAATGCCTCATTGATGCTTTCAAACTGAAGAGTAAAAAATAATTAACCAAGAAATTTTTTCCCCTAAGGGTTTAAATTGATATTAGATTTTGTCATTAAATTCAACTGCATATACAACTTAATTTCAGAATCAAGTAATCATCAAGAATCCATCAAACACTTAGTATGCCTTACAATTAAAATTTCTATTAAAAATTTGGTATATAATTTAAATTTGGAACTTTAGGACTTATAAAATAAAACTTGTGTTAAGTTTGTTATGGCACTAAGATGGGGGTGAATTAGAGTTTAGAAATTCTTACATGAATCTAATAAATAATGAATGAGGAAGTATAAAAAAATTCACCCAGTAAAATAGAATGTAATAATATAAGTGTAAAAAAATAAAAGAGAAAGAAAGAAAGGAGTACACCATGATTTATTTTGGTTCGAAGCTATCCACTTACTTTTAATCTAGTCCCAACACTACTGTTGAGATTTTGTTCTTATTCCACTTCTAACAAGAATACAACGAGTAATACAATACAGGATAAAGGATAACCTTTGACTTACTTCTTTTTCCTTAGGCTCAAGAATAACCTCTTAAATTCACTCGATAATGATACACCAAAAAATTCCTTAACTTGATTTCATTTGGTGAATAAAAAGAGGCTTTTTAATAAAGTGGTGCACAAAAGAAAGGTATGAAAAAAGCTTTCACACAAACTCAAAACTCAAGAGTAAACTTTTAATATTTAAAAAGAGATTCACACAATTATTTGAAAAAAAAATGATTAGAACACTTTCAAATAATAACCTCAATTAAACTTTTGCAAGACCCAAATAAAAATCATATTTGCTCACTTTTCTGTGTTCAAAAGACCTTATTTTACACAATAAAGGGACAGGCTATTTATACTTGATGTTTTCTATTTATCCATTATACAATAGTCTTTTACTATTGTCCAATGGGTAAAACAACAATGTTCTAAACAATTAAAGGATTTATCTGTTGTACAATCTCGCAAGACATCCATTTATCTGCATCATTCTCTACATTCGGTTGATCAACCTAAATCATTCAGTTGACTGACCTAAAAGAAAAACTTGAATGATACATGCATTTCATAATTCTTTTCCTAATGTCATATTAATCAACTTATACTTTCCAAACTTCATTCTCAAACATCAAGAGGAATAAAGATCAAATAAAAAAGCCTCTTGATTATATACCTATATGCATGTTCTAAGAATTTATGCATGAATGTTCAATTTATAGGCCTCTTAATAAAATATAAAAATAAAACCAAGTAAGAACTACATTTAAAACATATCTAAACTTATTTCTTCAATATTGAATTTTCATATCTTCATGCGATTCTTCATTTCCAACTTTTAAGATTCTTCAATTTATTGTCTTGACCTTTAACCAACCTATCTTTCAAACATACTAAAAAAAAATGCAAGTATTATCATTATACTTTATTTTGTCATTACAAAAATAAGGTGGAACCATCCTTGGTTTAATAATCTCCCCCTTTTGGTGATGACAAATCCAAGTAATAAAACATGATAAAGTATAAGACAATAAAATACAAGAAAGTTCCCCCTAAATATTACAAAATCAACGATTAATAATTTTTTTAATCATTTTTTCCATCAAATACGATTCAACATCAATATCTTCATATCAAATGGCTAGCTCAACATCATAATATCAAATAGTTATCTCAACATCAAGTTATGAATAATCACATCATATATCACATGCTTCTCATATCAAATATTTAACTCCCCCTAAATCATATATAACTCCCCCTCAATATGTTACAAATAATCTAATCATATATGTCACACACTTCTCCACCTTTTTGGAATCACCAAAATGATTGTCACATAACCATACATGTAAAACTTCAATCAAAAGTAAGAGGAGTTAATGTAATAAATAGTCAATCTGTCATAAAAAAAATGAAATACATCAAAGAAATCACATCCTCTAAGAATCTGAGGAAGGCAGAGGTAGAAGTTGGGAGAGGATCTCTCAAAGCATGGAGTTGTGCTCTTAAAGTAAGATGGTGTGCTCATCGAGACAACTCGTCTAGTGGTCCACCTTATGATGAAGTGAAGTGATGGCAGCTTCAACATTGTAAGGAATAGTAGGAGGTGCTGAAGAGATTGACGCACTAATATTGGCATCATCATCAAGGGGCTCAGATATAGGTTTAATCATTGTAGGTGAAACAGGAGAAGCCATTTCAGTATCAGTAGGAGGGACTGAACATTGTCATTGATGAGGTCTAGTCATGTGACCACAAAAAGCTTGAAAGCCCATGTGCTTTAGAGAGTTATGATCAAAGAAGGAATAGGACTTAAAATCATCTTCCATGGGAGGGATGTGAAGGTGATGGAAGATGAAACCTAGAAATGTAGGATAGGGATTATGTTGTCTTCATTTCTTTTCTCGTCCTCGTTTCTTTTCTCGAACAAAATTGATCATATTATGCAAGATGAAATCACCAAAATGGATGTTCTAACCAAGAATCAAGGTAGACAGAAACCATAAATCATCAAACCCTAGGTCGTTGTAGTGACCAATAGTGGAAAGAAAATTTTATTTGATAAATAGATGATGAAATTTGGGAATGACACTTAAGGCTCACACATCCTTTGGTTTTTCAATAATACCCTCTTCATTAGGTAACTTAAAAATGGTTTGAACTCTCTTAGATAATGAGTGAGTGGCATCAAACTTTGACATACAGTCATATTGTGTAAATGTATAAGGAACAAGAATGCCAAGTATGTTGTTTATGGTGTCTTTAGATAGACAAATAAGGACATTCTTTACTTTGGATAAGATGATGTACTCATTATTCTCCTTTACAGCTTTCATGTTACAATAGAAATTTTTTATAGTTGTGGGACAAGTTTCAGCTAAAAGGGTAAGGATAAGCTCCCACACTTGATTAATAAACATCTTAACAAGGCCTTTTTCTTTGAAGGTGTCTAGGTGGGTAGGTAAGATGAAGCGATTTTCAAAGATTTTTCTAAAGGCATCGTCATGGTATAGAGCTAGTATCTAGGTAACCACTAGATGGAGATATCCTACCTCTGGAAGTACTACCACCTCGAGTCCTAACTATAATGAAAAAGCTAGGTGGTAACAAAGTTTGGAAAGAATAGAAAACATCTAAAGAGGCTTTAGGAGCATATAAAACGCATGAATAATTCAAACTGTTAGAATTAATCACACAACTTGTAGATACAATATATCAAAGATGACTAAAGGGTTTCGAAAGAGTCAAAGCTAACTAAAATTCTATATGAGCATGGTATGCTTATGATAGACAATTAAACAAGCTTGAATTTTGCAATAATCAACTTTTGAAAAATTTTCTAAGAGTTAAAGACAATTGAAGATATTAAGTCTTAAATAAGTCCAAATGAAGAATTTATACATACTAATCGCAAAGCAAAAACAAAGAATTTTCATTAAAAAGAATGAATTTTATTGAAAACTTATTTGACAAAAGAAATCACTTAGACTTGTGAAAATTTTAACTTTAAAGAGATATAAGTTTAGAAACTTTTTTTTTAAATGAAGAAAATAAGAAAGTTTACTAATTTAGAAAAAGTCAATAATCAAGTTCCTCAAATAAATATTTAATTGAGTTTTAGGCACTTTAATTTTATTGAAAATTTAGTAAATTATCCAGAAAATTAGCTAAACCCTAAATTATAAATATGAGATTTGAGAAATTCAAAATTATGTTAAATCAAATGCAATTAGCTGCAAATTTAAATAAGTATCTAATTGAAGTTTAAAAAGATCAATTTTAGAAAGATAATATAAATAAATAGAAATTTGAATAAGCCTAATCACAGAAATCTGAAATTTGGAAGAAAAAAAATTGAGCATGCACAAGTGCACTTGGATGTTCTATAAGATTAATTATGCTTCTAATTGTAAGAAAACACAACTAATTCAAGCTAATTTCAGTTCCATTCAGAAATTGCAATCCCAAAATCCTAACTGACTAGAGATCTCAAAATCAAGCAATCTATACTCAATTGATACTA